>JAIUCV010000910.1:0-260682 GCA_026724425.1 Erythrophleum ivorense | reverse complement strand
ATTTAAACTTTTTGGAGCCATCACATAATTAAATTAAGGAGCCTAGCTATAGGTTGCTTCATTAAACTACAATATGGAACCTATGCCTTCATCACACTTTCTAGACTTTCTAAATTTTTTTCAAGGCTTCCTCTCATACTCTCCCATCATATATGGTACAAATCTAAGCTTAGAAAAAAATTAAAACTATCCTTTTGTGCTTCTTTTAGCTTAGGCTGAGACAATGCCTCGTTTGGCCACCAATAGAATTACTTTGCTTCCTTTGATGGGAGATGCATATGGGGAGCTCTCCAGAGGTCTTAGGAACTCATACAAACATTCACATAGGCTTGGGAATCCTGGATCAAATCATAATTTTGTCTAGGTTCTTGAATCCCTAACTTTTCTATCTTACATTTTCATGGTTCTTTCTTTATTTTCTTTGTACCTACTTACTTCTCACATTCCAAAACTTATGAATCTCCCTTGCTATGACTGAAATTCATCCTCCCTTTGTTGAGCTCTATATGGGACAAAACACACACCAAGTGGATAGCCAAGCCAAGGCAAAAGAAACCATGAGAAGTACCTTGATTCTAGCTTACTTCTAAGAGTCTTTCCTCTTGCTTTAGTCTTCTCTTTCAAAGTTTAACTCTCTCCCTCTGAACCTAGGCCAAAAATGAACCAAATCATTCACTAAAACTATAAAAAGAAGGAGCAAGGAGAGGAGAACAAGTTACATAAAGGAATAACCATGGAAATCTTAAATTTTTCTCACCTTTTCCTTGATTTCTTCCTTCTCCCTTTCTCCTCCTTTGTACACCCTCCATAGGTGATCTCTCCTTTGGTCTTAGGTAGATGAAATGTCTATTAGAATAAAGGCAGGAGTGAGACACCTCTTATTAACGAGAAGAGGAAATAAAAATTAACATTTATGTCCCATGTTCGTGGCATTTTCGTTTTAACCTCATTTTAGCTCTTTTTTGAGAACCATCTTTTCTATCATAATCCTTAGGTTCTCAATTTTATAAAATAATTTTAGAATCACTCAATTTGAAGCTAAAACCTTCACGAACGAATGGGTCAAAGTTATGGTCAACTATCGTTAGAAAGCGTATGTCATAGTGGCTTTAACTATCCTGAGGTTTCCCATGGTTTTAGGGCTTCTGAGAACCTTGGAGAACTCAAAATTTTCATTTAAAAAGCTCTCTTGTGATTATTTCAAAAATTTCCTGAATTTACAAAAATGCCATTATGTTTTGTAACAATTTTGTTAAATTTCCTTTGGTTATTTCGGCCTTGATTTTAGGGCATCTCTAGCTTCTTAGATTCATTATTTGAGGTCTAGAATATTGTTTTAATTTTATTAGGCCTTAAATCACTCTATTCGGGGGACTTTCTTTAATATATGGTGAATTTTGTATGTTTACAAAGGAACCGTAGGTTACGTTTCTCGCATTTTTTCGTTTTCATAGAATTGGATATTACAAGCAACATATATTAGAGTACTTTTGTTTGGATTAGTTTGAGGTAATGATTACATACCAAATTGGAAAGACTTTCAATCTGATTTGCATTCTAAGTATTGGTTTATTTGCTTGTATTGTACAATTATGGATGCAATATTGTACACTTGATTATAGAGAAAGACAGGGGTCTAGGTGGGTACATGTCCCATTAAAATATTGAAAATTTGTTCAATTGTCTTTTTTTTTTCTGGGGACTTTTCTTTCTCTAAATTTAGTATTCAAATGATCTCAAATGTGTGCTCTTTCAAATACTCTTGATGTTTTTAAGATTATTTTTTTAGATAAATTAAACTTAAATTAATAAAAAGGAAATTATTTCTTCTTTAATAGGTTTATTTTTTTAATGTATCAAAATTTTTTAAAAATTAATTTAGTTTATAAAAAGTAAATTAAGTCATAAAAAATATATAAAAATATGCTTATACTTTCAAATGAGATGGAATTAGTTGGCAATTCTGAGAGAATCAACCACTTTTTAGTCGACCTCCTTCCTTTTTTGGAAACTACTAAATTTCATACATTTTAGGAAGATGTGTTTATATTAGGATGATAATATAAGTAAGATACTTCATACTAAAGTATATTGGTCAAATCTTCTACATATTTAGTAGTTGATGACTTCTTTTTTTTTGTTTGGGGGGGGGGGGGGGGATGGGGGATGTAGAACACCAATGCAAAGAGCACCAATAGTAGAGCTTGTCAAAAGTGGAGCCATTGAATGAGGCCCACAAGTTTTGCTATAACTGGTGAGAGAATGGTGTCATTTTTTAAAAATAAATGACTTAAATCTTCATCTTATTATGTTTGAATTATCATAATAAAACAATCAAATTATTGCATCTAATAATATAAATCTTTATTTAATGTAGTGTGTAGAAAAGAATAATAAGGAACTAATCAAACAAAAATGTTTATTGAAACTCATCAAGGGAATAAAGGCAAGCAGCTAGCACAAGATATAATTGAATTATTCTTAATATTATCTTAAAACCATGTTAAATATGAATAATCATGATTGTATTCATTTACTGTTTGGTTTGTACGATAAGCATAGTTCACTGCATAATTTCTACAAGTTAGATTCCTAACTTCTCTGCTCATACTGTGAGAAGCTTACACCAAAATTTAAATTTTTAACAACCACAACTTAAAGGCTTAATTATGAAGACCTCGGGAAAAAAAACAAAAAAATACTTTAGCAACCTTTCAAGAAGTCTTTGTAAAAGATCATTACTAATTTTGAGTGGCGGTAGTTTTGTCTTCAAAAAATAATTTTTTACTTATGCTTCTATTTTTTTTATAAAAAAAAAAAGTTTCAGTCTCTTCCTTCTTTGTCATGGCAAAAAAAAGCTTTTGGAACTATCTAAAAAAAGTGCGTTATATATATATATATATATATTACAATAAGTAGCTTGGCCAAACTATAAAATCTACTTTATATATAAAAAAAGCCATTTTTTTGGGGGGAGGGGGGAGCATTGTTCATTTGGCACTGTTTTTGTGTGACTGTTTTTCACTGTTTATGTACTATTTAACATGTTCCTATATACTTTTTAAAATTTTTTTTTTATTTTTGCCTGTGGGATCCACATTTTTTTTTACACCCCTAGATTTGTAGGAATTAATGCTAGTTTCAAAATAAATAATTTAGTGATAAGAAACATTCTTACCAGAGAAACTTGGCCAAACACAAATAACTTAGGTTGGATTTTTTTTTTTTGGGTGTCTGGGAGAGCGGATTGGACAATAGCCAATGAGTTTGATCATAAAATTTTGAAAAGGTAAAAAATGCATAAATAGTTCTTGTAATTTGATCAATTTGCAAATAATGATTATGTACCTTAGAATCTAAATGATAAATCCTTATATTATGGCAAACTTTTGAGCATATAGATATTTAATGGGAATTTGGAGAAAAATGGCGTGTGAAATTGAAATTGCAAATGAAATATTTGGTATTCGAAATTAAAATCGTGAAAATTTTTTAATAGATTAAAATGATCAATATCAATGAAAAATTTGTAATTAAAACACAGGTGAAAAATTAAAATTTTTCTTATTTGAAACAGTAAAAATACATTTGATGATATCTGCAGTAATCTATATTCATAATGAAGTTTAGAAAGTTATTTTAACACCTGTGTGTGTGTGTGTGTGTGTCGTGAGCATTGGAATTAAAGTGTAAAAAAAAAAAACATACGTTTACATAATATAATATTATACAGGTGGTCCAAACAAAATAAGAGCCACTAAGCGAGAAAACATAACCATAACAAGAAATTATATATACACGCAAATTAAAGTCAGAATAATTTTGTGAATCTTATAAATCTTGAGAATGTAATTCTTTTAAATCTTATAAAGCCAATTAAAAAAAAAAGAAGAAGAAGAAGAAGAAGAAGGATGCTTTTCAATCGCCGTGCATGTGATAATTTCATCATTGTTAAAAAATGGGCTACCACAATAGAATAGATTGATTCATGACCTAACAAACTAACTTAGTTGATAAATTAATTAATTAATAACTAATTAATTAAATTTTAAAATAAAATTGTCAGATTTTTCTTTAAGTGGGTGGGTTATATAAAAAAAAGTTAGTCATAAAATTTTTAACGTTCACTTCCCTAGGAAACAGACATAGAGAACACAAACTTTCTTTGAAAAGAACCAAAATACCCATCTCTCTCTTGGACTATGATATATTCGTCATGAAAAGACTAAAATTTCATTGGTGTGTCTAGCATCCTGACTATATGATAAATAGAGCTGAAGATTTAATGTGCATGGCATAAAGGATATTTTAAGAGACCATACTAAAATAATAAATAAATATAAGAAACGAAAATATTAATTTAATCCAAATATATAATATGAATAAAAATATACGCCTTGTTCAATAATGTTCTTATATTTTGTTAAGTATACAATTCTTCCAAAGGAAGGCATGCATATCTTATTCATATGTCCTCGAGTCTTCTTCCCTTTTTTTTTTCTTTTCCTATCTTTTCACTTCTCGGCCTATAAATATATATATATATATATATATATATATATATTCTTTTTGGTCAACCTATAAATTATATGTGTGGTACAACATAATGAGAGAACAAACATACTAAGGGAGCATTTAGGTAGGTATGATGTTCTTGTTCACGCCCTTCCCTTGATAGTCGATATATAATATTCTTTTTCTCAACATCCACTTGAATCTCTGCAAAGATACAAAAGAAATAGATATGGTATCATGCAAATATTATTCTTCTCAACATCCAATATATGCTTTTAATTTCGAATCTCTACATAGATAATATAAATCAATTAGAAATAGAAACCCAATTCCTCAATAAGTTTTGATTCTTTTCCCTTTTTTATTTATTTGTTGATTTAAAAAAAATATAGATGTAAAGTATATGGGTTCGTCACTTAAATGGGTCTATATATTTTTAAATAAGATTTATTGCTTAAGTGAATCTTATATATTATGTATTTATTTTTTTAAAAATGGCAGAAAATTATTAAAAAAATAAAAGGACTAAATTCTAATATTAGTAATTAATATTAGGAGACAAACCTACAATCATAGTCTCTTAAGCTAAGAAGAATATCGTTTGACATATTTCATTACTGGACCTTTGGTTTGTCTTCATGAATCGTCGCAGAGTTCCATTTTTTAATAACAAACTGCAAATGAAATTATTGAGGACGACGACGTCGACGACAATGATAAAGAACTCAAAAAAAAAAAAAAGAGAGCTTATATGATGTTTTAATCTAAAACTGAACCTTTGAAAAAATCAATAATTATTTACTGTCTTGATTTAAAAAAATAACAAAATTATTATTAAAAATTAATAATTGAAAATAATTGAAAATTAAGATAATAAATAATTAGATAATTTTTTATTTTAAAAATTGTGAAAAGTTATATGTGATGTGTAAATTTTTAAAAAGGTATGAATGTGATATTTAATTTTTACATAAAATTATATTTGCCACAGTCCAAAATCTGAAGTTGGGAGTAATACATAGACTAAGCCAACGTACAAATAATCTAACCTAGCAAGGCTACAGAAACCCATTCATAAACATAAGACAAACCTGATAGGTAAAATGGACACATATAGTTATACATATTTAAAAATCACATTTTAGAATTTCATAAACGATATTCATAATACACAAGGGTTGCCTGAAATTCGGCAACATCTTCCTTGAAAACTATACATGTTAACTTTGTACAATCAATCCAAAATAATTACTGGCAAATATATCAAGGTAACTTAAAAAGGAATATATATATATATATATACACCCACTAATGGCCAAGACAAGGATGACAACATCACAACTCTTAAACAACCTAAAGCACTCTCAAACTAGTAACTATGACATTGGAGTCTGACACATGCAACATTGACCAAAAGTACATATTCAATATGTCTAGGAAGCCTTCAAGTCCTAGAGTACTTCAATCAATTACCTATCGATATAAATATATATATACATATTACTTATAGGAACCCCTAAAACAGTTAAAATTCTTCTTGTGGGTAATTTCGGCCATTGTTTGACCAAAATTTTGACCGAATAGTTCGAATTAGTTTTAAATCTAATTTAGGTAAAACCAAAGGCATTTTATAAATTAGAGAACCTAAATTTTATGATAAAAAATATGATTCTAAAAAAGGATTTAAAACGAGCTCAAAGGGCATGGTCAAACTATAGTGGGAAAATTGTAAATTGTAAAAGTGTATTAACTTTACTTTTGCTTCTTAAAAATGTCTAGCCACTTGCTCTAATCTCTCCACTGATGTATTGCTGATCTAGACAAAACTAAGAGAGAGCTTCAAGGGTGCACAAGAAAGAGAGGGAAGAAGAAGAAGAAAGACCAAGAAAAAGGTAAAAATACATGATAATTTCATGCTCTTCCTTCCCTAGCGATGTCCTCCTCTTTCTCCTCTCTTTCCCCATGATTTTGATGAATTAATTGGAGTTGATATATGTCTAATTTAGTGGGAAGAGAAGAGGAATTGAAGGGAGGCTTGGAAGCTTAGGAAAGCACCTTTGAAAAAGCCTTGAATCAAAGTAGGTTTCATGGCTTTTTCTTGCTTCATTTTGCTCCTATCTTCCTTATGTTGTTCGGACATAATTGAGCCCATCTAGGAGAGAGTTAATTTTGGTCTTAGCTAGGTGGGAAAGAGGAAATTAGAGCAAAAGGAGTAGGAATTTAGAATTGGAAGTGAAAGAGAAGTAATGAAATGCAATTTGAGACAACTAGGGATTATAGTGCACATATGAAAATCTAATTTTCCTAGGGGCAATTAGGTTTATGTAAGACATTGTATGAGTTCCTTAAACCTCAAGGAAGTTGCATATGGGCCATTCCCTTTAAGAAAAATCAAAGAATCCATGGATGCTGCTAAGCTTGCATAGTATTACCCTAAGCTAGTCAAGGTACCTAGGGAGTATTTTAATTTGTTCCAAGACTAGAATGAGACAAGATATGATAGAAGAACATTAATGGAAGCCTTGGAAAAATTTTAAAAGTCAACGAATGCAAGATGGAAATGTAGGCTCCACAATGAGACATTAGGAAGCAAACTATAACCAGCCTCCTTATAATGAATATGTGATGACTCCAAGGAGTCTAAAGGTGTAATATCTGATTTTGTAAAAATGATGAAAACTGATACATTTTCAAAGCAAGTCTCCCAAAATGAGTTAATTAAGGTTTCAAAAAAAATTGAGTAGTGCCCTAAACTCCTAAGAATAAGAATCCTAGGCTCAGACAGTAATAAAAACAGAGCTAGGATGGTGAAATGAATTTTAATGAAAACATTACGAAACGTAATAGCATTTTCATAATTTCGGGCAACTTTTAGAATACTTGTAGGAGGGCTTTTTAAGTGAAAAATTTGAGCTCTCTGGGTTCTAAGAGATTCTAAAAACCATGGGAAGTCTTGAGACAATTAAAACCCTTCCATTGTATGTTTTCCAACATTGGTTGACCCAAACTTTGACTGATTTGTTCAAAAAAAATTTTAGCTCCAATTTAAGTTACAAAAGGCATTTTATAAGATTAGAAACCTAAATTTTATGATGGAAAAGATAGATATAAAAAAAAGTTAAAACAAACTGAAAACAAAAATGCTACAATGAAGGGATATAATTGGAATTTTTGTAAACAAATGCTTTTTGAATCTTCACTAAATGTCACACCATATTCTCCCCTTTCTTAGACCGACTCGTGCACAAGAGGATGGGATTTTGAAAGAAGAAAAAGCCAAAAAAAGTAAGAAATTCAAAGAAAAAACTTGGTCTTCCCTTTAGTAATCTACTTCTCCTCATTCTCCTCTTTCTTTTTATGTTTTGTTGAAATTTTTGGTGCTATTTTGAGGGTAGAATAAAGGGGGGATAGTTCAAAATTTTGGAGGAGAATCTAAGCAAAGGAAGAAGCATTTAAGAAGACTAGAAAACCAAGGTAAATTGCCACTTCCATGCTTCTTCTTCTTTGTTTCTTCTCCTTGTGAAGTTCAACCAATATAAGACCAGCCAAGAAGGAGTGAGCTTTGAGCCAAACCAAGAGTGAATCTTAGGAAAATAAAGGATAAGAACAAAAATATGCAAAGGAAATAACAAAATAACCATGAAATTCGAAGATAGCAAAGTGAGGGATTCAAATGTTTAGCTAAAATTTTGGTTTGATACAAGAGTTTTTAGGCTAAAATAAGTGTTTGCATTAGCTCCAGAGATTCTTAGAAAGCTTTCCATATGCCTCTTCGATCATGAAAACAAAGCAAACTCCTTGCTCCCCTTCCTTGTCCATAGTCCTAGCCTAAGAAAGTTAGAGCACTTAGAGGTAGTTTTAATTTTATCTAAGCTCAGTTTTGTATCATATATGATGGGAGAATATGAGAAGGAGCCTTGGAAAAAAATTAGGAAGCCTAGGAAATGAAATGGTAGCATAGGTTCCATATTATGACTTAAATAAGTAACATGTAGTTAGGCTCCTTGTTTTGATTGTATGATGGCTCCAAAAGGTTTAAATAGAGTCAAGAACCATAGATGGAAGGAAGGAATGGAGCAATGAGTTTAAATTATAGATGTTGTTTCATTAAGTGCATTTTGGAACCATAAATGAGCCACAAGACCAATCTAAAATTTAAAATGAATGTGTAGTTTTAGAAATTGCTTCAAGAGTATAATTGGCTTCCATATGATGTGTCTAGGCCAAAGGAATAAAGTCGTACATCATTGTCAGTGTGTGGCTAAGGAAAGGAGTCCATTTCCAAGGAAGCAAGTATGTGTTTGTAAGTAAGGTAGCTCTCTCCTTCTTCTTTCATGCATGCTTGAGTATTTTTCTTGTCTTGAATGTGTGTGTGTATGTTTAAAGCTATGAAATATATTTCTAGTAAAAATTCACATACCATGATATCTTGATGCTTTATTTATGTATTGAAATAATGCTTTGATGAATGCCTTTGGTTTACTTGAACTTGGTGAAGCCAAAAGTCCCTAAGGTTAGGTGAGACAAAACCAAAAGTCTCTAGATGGAGTGAGGCTTATTCAAAAGTCTTTTGAAAATAGGTAAAGCAATTACAAAAGTCCCAAAGAGAGTGGGTAAGGCTAAACCAATGCTTTGGCAAGCCTATACATGTTATCTATGTCCTTATGAATGAAGAAAATGCTTTATGTATAATTGAAAATTCTATGTTTGACATACATGCATTTAGACTTGAAATTTGCATCAAGTATGTACGTTTGAAAAAGAGATGAGCTATTGGGATTCTTAGAATCTCATTCCTCCCTCTCTTTTGCCTTAAAATGTCTAAGTGGACCAAGTGAGTAAGGAAATGGAAGCCACCAAGGTGGAAGATGAGAGAATGACAAAGAGTGTTATTTGTTCATTTTGTAGACACTTTAATGGTGTATGATGTAATCTTATAATGAATATATTGTATAACCACTTGAACATATGTAACTTCATGGATATTTGATGTATATATGTGAAATGATGCCATAGAGATGATGTAGCATAATTTTGGTATCGAATGGCAAATTTACTTATATATGTGCTTGTGTACACTTGGGTTGGGAGAGTGAGTTTATGCAATCTGGGTTATTAACTCTTTGAGACATGTTTGATAGAGTATTTTGATGCTTTTCCACGTGCTCATGTGGCCATGGAAGTAGAAGAAGCACGTATGGATCATTTGAGACCCTTAGGAAGCATAAAAATTGACCATTTGCAACTCTATAGCACAATCTAGCCAAATGGACGAATTTCCTCATGAAATTTGGCATGAATGTAGAGCTCATCTAGAGAATTTTGGAAAAAGAAAGTTCAGAAAAATTGAAGCTCTACAGAATTAATTATGAATTTTTAAATTTAGTATTTTTCTGCTGTCATGATATAAACACTGTTTATATTATTAGTTTTTTGTACTATGTCATTCAAGGACCAAATGGTGTCTAATGCTTATGAAATTTTAGAGGCATAAACCAGAGGTAATAAGCTTCTGTAGCCATCGAGATCACCTCATTTGGAGGTTTAAGCATAAAGTTATGAATTTTTGAAGTTCTGTGACAGGTTCAGGGATGCCTACTGATTTTAGTTACTTTTCTATCAATTTTCAATGGTTAGGCATGTTTATTTTGGTCTGTAATTATTTTTAACATCTAGTTAATATCTGTACCTTTCTAGAATGGCCAAATATGTATGATTTTGATTTTTTTACATTTATTTATGATTTTCTAAAATTAATGCACAGAAACTGGACATTAGACCCGAGACAGCAACTATTATTTTTGTGTGTACATACTATGCACTCGGGTTTTTGGCAACAATTTGAGATAGTTTTGAGTTGTAGATGTGGAATCAAATTGGAGAATGATATGAGTGAGTTTATATGGCCCATGGAACACCAAATGTCAATTTTATTTGCTACACAATGCTAAATAATAGAATATTTTAATGGATTATTTTGTTGGAAGTTGTTTAACTAATGAAGATGAACTAAACTTGTGATGAAATGAGCTAGATAGTTATGATATTACAATTTATTGGTATCAGAGCATTGGTTCAGGCATGTTGGCGTAGGTCGTGGTTTGAGAATATGAAATTGCCCTTGTATATGACTTGTTCACGAATGATTTGAGGGGGTAATGGTGGTGTGTGTTCTTATTATGTACTAAAGTATGTTTATGTGTTTCAGAAACATTGTAACGCCTGGTACGTTGTACAATCGCTGGAACGGGCCGGTTTGAAAAGCAAGTCCCCTGAGATGAGTGATTCAAGGCCAAATAAAATTTGAATAAAATTTTAAGTAATAGAAAACGAGGATTTGAGCCTTGAGTTGCCCAAAAATTAAGGTCGGAGTGATTTGAAAAATTTGTCGAAAAGTCAGTGACATTTTTGTAAATTAAGTGTAATTTTAGAAAAACACCTAGGAGGGCTTTTTAAATGGAAATTTTGAGTTGCTCAGGGTTCTTAGAGGCCCCAAAAACTATGGGAAGCACTGGTAAAGCCCCTCCGGTGTACTCTTTCCGACGTCGGTTGACCTAAACTTTGACCGGTTCGTTCGGGAAGGTTTTAGCTCCGATTTGAGTGATTCCAAAGGCATTTTATTAAATTGGGAATCTTAATTTTATGATGGAAAAGATGGTTCTCAAAAAGGAGCTAAAACAAAGCCAAACCGGAAATGCCATTATGGAAGGGCAAAAATGGAAATAAAGTGCATAAAAGAAGCTTCCAAACTCCCTTTTTAAGCCACGTTCAGCTCCCCCCTCTCTAAACCGACTTTCTTCTGCCCAAAACTCAGAAATGGAGCTGCTATCTTAGGCGCACAAAGGGAGGAAATTTTGGGAGGAAGAAAAGCCAAAGAAAGGGTGAGAAAGTGTAAGGTTTTCATGCTCTTTCCTCTTGAAACTTCATCCTCCCCTTCTTGCTTCATCTTTCCATGGTTTTAACGTAATTTTTGGTGCTGATTTGGGTCCAGATCAGAGGAGGGAAATTCCAAATTTAAGGAGGAGAAAGAGGGAAGAGGAAGGGCTCTTGAAGGAAGCTTGATTGCAAAGTAGTTTCTCTCCCTTTGTTGCTTCTTTTTCTCCTTCTCCTCTTCCATGGTAGGATGTCTCAACCAGAACCATGAAGAGGGAATAGTTTCTATTTTATAATCTAAAAGAATCCATCAAACTAAGCCATGGGAAGATGGATTATACCAAAGAAATGCATGAAAAACTAGTAAAACTCAAGTTGGAAAAGTGTAGGGTGCTTGAACATAAAATCTGGGTTGATTCAAGACTTTCCCATCATATGTGAGTGTTTGTTTGAGCTTCTAAGACTCCTAGGGAGCCTCCCAAGTGCCCTATCCATTAAGGAAAAATCCCAAACTCCATGGGTTTTTAATGGAAGCATAACTAGGTCAAGACCCTTAGAGATAGCTAGGGAGTATTTTAAATGGTTCCAAACTTGATTTGGGACTTTATATGATAAAAGAAGATAGGAGAAACCCTTGGAAAAAATTTAGAAGCTTTAGGTTGGGAGATGAGGCAATGGCTTCCATAATGTAACCTTATGAAGCAACATGGACCTAGGTTTGTGAAAGTGAGTGTGTGATGGCTTCAAGGACCTTAAATGAGGTCAAGAGGTCTAAATATGGCAAGAGAATGGAACCAAGAATGTTAATTATGGTAGTTGCTTCATTAGGTCCTTAATGGAACCATATTGTGACAAATAGACCAAAGTGTAGTCTTAAGAGTGAGTTGGATGTCATAATTTGTTCCAAAAGTATAATTTAGTATTGTTTATTGTGAATAGGCCAAAGAAATCCAACCCCACTTTCTTGTGTTTGTGGAACCGAAAAGGAGAAGAAACAAGCAAAGTAAAGTTTGAATTTGCACCAAGGTAGCTCTCCACCTTTTCTTATTGCATTTTCTTATTGCATATGGTGTCATTGTGTGCTTGTGTATATGTTTATATGTTTAAGACATGCCACTTGATGCTATGTTGCTATTTTGATACTAATATGCTTTCTTAAATGTCTTTGAATGATGGAAATGGCTCATAAGGGTGAGGTAGTGCCAAAAGTCCCTTAATGTGGGTGAGGAGATGCCAAAAGTCTCATGGCATGGGTGAGACAAGGCCCAAAGTCCCTTGGATGGGTGAGGCTAAGTCAAAAGTCCTAAGAACCAAGAGTGAGGGAATCCAAAAGTCCTAGAAATGGGGTGAGGCCAACCCAAAAGTCCCTAGAGCTCATTCTTATTCTTGACATGTGTTTGTGACATAAAAATGTAGAAATTGAATGCTTCATCGATTGAGTAGTTGCATACTTGTACCCTTGACATGTTATATGCTTTGAAAATGTGATTGAATAGGTGTATGAGCTATTGAGATTCAATGAATCTCATCCCCTCCTTTCTCTCATCTCATATGATCTAGGTGGAGTTCAAGATCCAAAGGATGGAAGCCAAGGAGCTTAAATCTCCATCTCTTGGCAAACCTTTCTATTTTGATATACTATGATGACTAGAATGTAAAAGTAGATATGTAAATGTTATTTTTGAGCCATGACACTTTGAACAAGTGTAAAACTATGTAAAGTTAGTGTATGTATCAAGAATAGAGTCTAATGAGTAGAATTATGTATTTTGACCACTTGGGAGCCCATTTGTGTATGTATGTTTATGGAAGTGGCATGGTGAATTTGAGTTGCATGAGAGTTCAGACCTTATGAGGGACTTATTTATGCTATATTTATGCTTTCTAAGTTGCTCAAATGTGTGTGGAACCATGGATGGCTCATTTGAACCAAAGTTGCCTCTTGTTGAGACCAAAATTGCCATAAGCTTGAGCTATAGTAAAATCTGACCAAATGACCTCTTCTTGACTTGGAATTTTTCATGCAAGTAGATCTTGCCTAGAGATTTTTGGTAAGCCAAAGATCAGGTCATTTGGAGGTCTGTGGAATTTTCTATGATTTTTCAAAGTTGGTATCAGAATTTCGGATTTACACTGGTACTGTTCATTTGGTCAGTTTTGAAATTGTGTCATCCGAGGGGCAAACGTGGTCCAATGGCTATGAAATTTTACAATTAGAAACTAGGCATTCACTGTGACTTGTAGCAACTAGAAGCACCTCATTTGGAGGTCTCAGCTAAGAGATATGAATTTTTGAATTTCTGGGACAGTAGCAGTAGCTCAACATGACCTAAGTCACTATTCCATTCAATTTGGGTAGCTAAGCATGATTTCTCTAGTCTGAGTCCATTTTTATCATAAATTTAATGTTCATAGCTTTCCAAATTGGTATTATTTGCATGGATTAGATTGTTTTGGAATTAATTGAACATTTTCGAAGTTCATAGCAGATACTTGCATTAGGACCAGTAGCTGTCCGAACCTTAACCCATTTTCGCCTGTCAAACGTTTTCTGTGTTATGTTTCATGGCCTGGGCATATTTTTAGAATAAATTAGACATTGTAGCTTTCCAGAATGGCTAAGAATGAATGATTTCAATTTTTCTAGAATTAGTTACAAATTTTGAAACTTCCTATTAGTAAACTGAACCAGTGGCCCAGACAGCAGTAACCCCAGTAGCTTTTCGGATGTCAAATGTTCTCCCCTTAATGATTCATGAGCTAAAACTATTTTTATCATGGGGTAAACATCTAGAGCTTTCTGGAATGGTAAATTTTGTTGGATTTTGAATTTTTTGGATTTAGTTATGAATTTTCAAAGTTGTGACAGAAAAACTAAAATTATGGCTGAAAATAAGAGTGTGAATTTGATGGTCCCCTTTGAGTTCCACGAGTTGTGAGCCAACTTTGGTTATGCAAATGAGTTGTATGTATGTAATTAAATATGAGAACGTGTTGTATGAGCTCATATGGTTCATGTGACACCGAATGGAATTTTTATACGCGACGTAACACGAAATAAAGTATTATTTTAATGTCATTTTCCATTCCCTTTTGTTCAATTAATCATGTGAGACTTAGAAATGATCGGAAGCATGCTAGAAATATATGGTGTTACAAACATGGTAGACACATAGAGAGATAGAGGTAGGCCTTCCAGAGTGGCTTATGCTAAGGATAGAGCCAAGCTCAGTGATCTAGTGGTTGGAGTCCTGCAAGCAATAATGGCTCGCCTAGATCAGCAACAAGTCCTGATTACTCAATTGCAGGGGAGGCTTGCTGAGAAAGACAGCCAAGTGCCTACCCCTCCTCTACCATCACCACCACAGCACTAAGATCATCCTGAGCACTCAGGGGTGACTCCCTCAGACCCATAGCCACAAACACAGCAGGTGTTGTAGACTCCACCTATTTAGGTGCCTTTCACCCAGAACATTATAGCCCAGTTCAGAAAATTCGGGTCCTCTACATTTGATGGGAAGTTGAACACTAAGAAAGTCGAGGCCTAGATTATGCAGGTTGAGAAGATTTTCTGGGTGATTGAGTGTACCTCCAAGTAGAAAGCAGTAATGGCTATCTTCTAGTAAGAGAAAAAGGCAGATTACTAGTGGATGAGTACTAAGTCAATCATCAAGTCCAAGAACCTCCCAATTAATTAGGAGACATTCCTTCAGGCATTTTATGAGCAGTATTTTCCTAGCTCTATCAGAGATGAGAAGGAGTCAGAATTTTTACTTCTGAGGCAGACAGAGGGAATGTCTATGGACTAGTATGTGGCAAAGTTTGTAGAGTTCTCCAAATATTCCTCATATTTGCAAAGACATAATGATGAAAGGTAGAGAGCAGACAAGTTAGAGAAGGGGTTGCTGCTGGAGATTAGAGACAGGGTGATTCGATAAAGAATTAGGAACTTTAACACCCTAGTTGAGCTTTGTAAAGTCACAGAAGTTAACCTCAAAATCATGCGACCAACCTTTAGTGCTAGACCTCCCCTTTCAAAGACCAAGAGACCTAGGGATGAGACACAGACCAACAATAGTGGTAGGAAAGGTGGTAAGAGGTAGTGGAACAGAAAGGGCAAGAGAAGATGAGTTCAGTCTAGCAGAGACAGTTCCACTCCTACGGTATGCACTCAGTATGGTAGGAATCATGGTAACAGGCCATGCTACATAGGGCAGAATGGCTGTTACAAATATGGTAGGTCAGGGCACATAGCCAGAGACTGCACATAGTTTGCCTAGTAAAGGGAGATGGCTCCTGCACCTAGACCTCAGACCCAAGGTAGAGTTTTTGCCCTGACACAGCAAGAGGTTAGTAAATCCCCAAGCCTTATCCAAGGTACTATTAAGGTAGATGATTTTTCTGTAACTGCATTATTTGATTTAGGTGTTAGCCATTCTTTCATACCATATGACTGTGCTAAGAAGTTAGGTCTGAGTATGCATACCTTGCCATATGATTTACATTTATCCATCCTCACAGGAAACAAAGCCATAAAATTTCATGTTTGCTTAAATTATGTAGTCTAGTTTAATCAATGTCATACCACACTTGATTTGATTTGTATGCTTCTTATTGATATTGATTTGATCATTGACATAAATTGGATGTTTGCTAATAATGCCACACTTGATTATAGCCACAGATATATTTCTTTGCTTGAATGTGAAATTGTGCCTAATATTAAGACTGAGCTAGCTTTTATGACTACCTCCCAGGCCGAGAGGTCTCTTGAGCATAGTTATCAAGGGTTTTTAGTCTTCTTTTCAATCTAAACTGAGGTAAAAGAGGAGATAAAGAAAATCTCAATAATAAAAGAGTTTCCTAAGGTATTTCCTAAGGAGATTAGTAGTCTACCCTTAGAGAGAGAAGTAGAGCTTCCTATAGACAATGTACCTGAGGCGGGCCCAATGTCTAAGGCTCTATATAGAATGGCTCTCACTGAGTTAGTTGAGCTTAATAAACAAATAGAAAAGCTTTTAAAAAAGGTTTCTCTCCGAGTTAGCTAAGCTTAAAAAACAAATATAAGAGTTTTTAAAGAAGGTTTTTATCAGACCCAATGTCTTACCTTGGGGAGCTCCAGTCTTATTCGTAAAGAAGAAAGATGGGAGCTTTAGCCTATGTATAAATTATAGAGAGCCCAATAAAATAACTATTAAGAATAAATACCTTCTTCTCTGAATAGATGACCTCCTAGGTTAGTTAGTAAGAGCGTTAGTATTCTCTAAGATAGACCTCAGATCAGGATATCACCAACTCAGGATCAGAATTGAAGATATCCCTAAGACAACATTTAGAACAAGATGCGGGTATTATGAATTTTTAGTTATGCCCTTTAAGTTAATGAATGTACCAGCAGTATTTATAGATTACATGAACAGATTGTTTATACCATATCTAGATAAATTTGTAGTAGTCTTCATAGATGACATCCTCATTTATTCTAAGAGAAGAGAGGAACATGAGCAGCACCTAAGATTATCCCTAAAGACTCTGAAAGAGAAAAAGTTATATGCCAAACTCAGTAAATGGGCATTTTGGCTCATTGAGGTCACTTTTCTGGGTCATGTAATCTCCCAAGCAAGGGTTGTAGCAGATCCTCACAAGGTAGAGGCAGTACTACAGTGGGAGAGATATAAGACAATGACAGACATCAAGAGTTTTCTAGGATTAGTAGGTTATTACAAGAGGTTCATTCAGGGATTCTCTTAGATAGTGATGCCACTAACTAGGTTTAGTAAAAAAAATGCACAATTTGTGTGGGATGAGAGATGTGAGAAAGCTTCTAGGAATTGAAATGTAAGCTAACCATGGCCCCAGTTTTAGTACTCCCCAACCCTAGAGAGACTTTTATAGTCTATAGTGATGCTTCTAAGAAAGGGTTAGGACACATTCTTATACAAAATGGCCGGGTAGTAGCTTATGCTTCTAGAAAATTAAAGCATTATGAAGAAAACTATCCTACATACGATTTAGAGTTAGCCATAGTGGTATTCACACTTAAGATAGGGAGACACTACTTGTATGGAGCTTCCATAGAAATTTATAATGACTACAAAAGCTTTAAGTATCTATTTGACCAGAAAGAGCTAAATATAAGATAGAGGAGATGGTTAGAGTTCCTAAAATACTATAACTTTACCCTTAAATACCATCTTGATAAGGTTAATGTGGTAGCATATGCATCAAGTAAGAAATCCATACATATGGCCTACATAATGATTAGAGAGTAAGAATTAATTAAGAGATTTAAGGATATAAGTGCTAATGTGGTAGCATATGCATCAAGTAAGAAATCCATACATATGGCCTACATAATGATTAAAGAACAAGAATTAATTAAGAGATTTAAGGATATGAGTCTTTCATGTGTGGTGCATTTAGGGAAGTTATTGATAAGTAAAACCCAAATAGAAAATGACATAAGGAGTTAGATCAGAGAGGCCCAACAAGAAGATGAGCAAGTAAGAAAAATTAGAACCCAAATATCCCAGGGTAGTACTTCAGAGTTTAATTTGTCTAAGGATGAGCTAGTGAGGCATAGAGACAGGCTATATATGCCTAGAAATGCAGGAATTAAGGAGAGAATATTAGAAGAGGCATATAAAAGTAAGTACACAATTCATCTAGGCAGTAACAAGATGTATCATGATTTGAAAAAGATGTTTTGGTAGGCTAGGATGAAAGTAGAGATAGCAGAGTATGTCTCCTGATATTTAATATGTTAGAAAGTTAAGGTAAAGCATCAAAAGCCAGCTGGGTTACTTCAAGCCCTTGATATCCCTAAGTGGAAGTGGGATAGTGTAGCAATAGATTTTTTCATTGGTTTACCCAAGACGTCATTGAGGCATAATGCTATATAGGTGATAGTGGATAGGTTAATGAAATTAACACATTTCTTGGCAATGAAAGCCACTTAAACCCTAGATAGATTAGCCCAACTATACATTTAAGGGATAGTGAGGTTACATAGAGTACCTAAGAGCATTGTGTTGAATGGAGATCCCAAATTTACTTCGAATTTTTAGAGATCATTACAGGATGCCCTTTAAACTAGATTGAGATTTAGCATAGCTTATCATCCCCGAACGAATGGCCAAACAAAAAGAACCATCCATACCATAAAGGACATGCTAAGGTCATGTGTTTTAAAGTTAAAAGGAATTTGGGATACATACTTGCCTCTAGTGGAGTTTGCCTATACTAATAGTTATTATACTAATATTCAGTTAGCATCATACGAGGCATTATATGAGAAGAAGTGTAGGTCCCCAATTTGTTGTATTGGGTTGAGTTTGGAGAGAGGAGCCTCATAAGCCCAAAATTAGTGGACTAAACCTCTGGACAAGTTCAGACAATAAGAAAGAAACCGCTAACGGCACAGAGTAGATAGAAGAGTTATGTAGATAGATGTAGAAGGCTATTAAAGTTTGAGGTTGGAGACCATGTCTTTATGTGGGTGTCTCTAGTTACTAGAATAGGTAGGTCCATTAAAAGTAGAAAGCTCAGTCTAAAATACATAGGTTCATTCCAAATTCTTGATAAAGTAGGACCTATGGCCTACAAACTTGCCCTTCCTCAGAACCTGAGCCAGACCCATAATGTATTCCATGTATCCCAACTTAAGAAATACCAGCCCAACCCCTTACATGTCATAAAGTATGAAAATATGCAGTAACAGGATAATCTATCTTACATAATATCACCAGATTAGGTCATATATGTTAGATTCAAGCAGTTATGGAATAAGATGATATCGTTGGTGAAAGTGGTTTGGAAGGGGTTATCTCTTAAGGAGGCCACTTGGGAACTAGAAGAAGAAATGAGAAGAAAGTATTCAGAGTTATTCTCATAAGGTATGTTATTTAAATTTTGAGGATAAAATTTTATTTAAAGAGGAAAAAATATAATATCCGATTTTATAAAAATGATGAACATAGACACATTTTCAAAGCAAGTCCCTTGAAATGAGTTAATTAAGGTTTCGAAAAAAAATTGAGTAGTGTCCTAAACTCCCAAGAATAAGAATCTGAGCCTCATACGACAATAAAAATGGAGTTAGGATGGTGAAACAAATTTTAACAAAAACGTTACAAAATGTAATGACATTTTCGTAATTTCAAGCAACTTTTGGAATACTTATAGGAGGGTTGTTTAAATGTAAAATTTGGGCTCTCCAAGATTCTCAGAAGCCTTGAAAACCACGGAAAGCTCTGGGACAATTAAAACCCCTCTAATGTACGTTTTCCAATGTCAATTGACCCGAACTTTGATTGATTTATTTGGAAAGGTTTTAGCTCTTATTTGAGTGATTCAAAAGGTATTTTATAAGATTGGAAACCTAAATTTTATGATGAAAAGACAAATTTCAAAAAGAAGCTAAAACGAATCAAAAATGAAAATGCTACAATGAAGGGACCAAAATTGGAATTTTTGTAAACAAATGCTTCTTGAATCTTTTCTAAATGTCATGCCACCTCTTCCCCCTTTCTTAGGCCAACTCACTTTTGCCCAAAAACAAAAAGTAAACCAGTAGTAAAAGGCGCACAAGAGGAAGGGATTTTGAAGGAAGAAAAAGCCAACATAGGAAATTCAAAGAAAAACCTAGTCTTCCCTTTAGTAATCTACTTCTCTTTCTTCTCCTCTTTCTTTCTATGGTTTTTGTTAAAGTTTTTTGTGTTGTTTTAAGGGTAGAACAAAGGGGAACAATTTAAAATTTTAGAGGATAATCCAAGCAAAGGAAGAAGCATTTAAGAAAAACTTGAAAGCCAAGGTAAATTGCCACTTCCATGCTTGCTCTTCTTTGTTTCTTCTCTTTGTGATGTTCGGCCAACATAGGACCAGCTAAGAGGGAGTAAGCTTTGAACTAAACCAAGAGTGAATCTTAGGAAAATGATAGTTTGATGCAAGAGTTTCTAGGCTAAAATGAGTGTTTGTATGAGCTCTAAAGATCCCTAGGAAGCTTCTCACATGCCTCTTCCATCATAAAAACAAAGCAAACTCTTTGCTCCCTTTCCTTGTCCATAGTCTCAGCTTAAGAGGGTTAGAGCACTTAGAGGTAGTTTTAATTTTATCTAACCTCATTTTTATATCATATATGATGGCAAAGTATGAAAGGGAGCCTTGGGAAAAATTTAGAAAGAAATGGTAGCATAGGTTCCATATTATGATCTAAATAAGTAACATGTAGTTAGGCTCCTTGTTTTAATTGTGTGATGGCTCTAAGAGGTCTAAATGGAGTCAAGAACCATAGATGGAAGAAAAGAATAGAACAAAGAGTATAAATTATGGATGTTACTTTATTAGGTGTATTTTGGCACCATAAATAAGCCATAAGACCAATCTAAGATTTAAAATGAATGTGTAGTTTTAGAAATTACTTCAAGAGTATAATTGGCTTTCATATGATATGTCTATGCCAAAGGAATTAAGTCTCACATCATTGTGAGTGTGTGCCCCAAGGCAGGGAGTCCATTTCCAAGGAAGCAAGTGTGTGTTTGTAAGCAAGGTAGCTCTCTCTTTCTTATTTCATGCATGCTTGAGTGTTTTTCTTATCTTGAATGTGTGTGTGTATGTTTAAAGCCATGAAATATATTTCTAGCGAGCATTCACATGCCATGGTATCTTTGATGAATGCCTTTGGTTTGCCTGAGCTTGGTAAAGCTAAAAGTCCCTTAATTAGGATGAGGATCAGCCAAAAGTCCCTAAGGTTAGGTGAGACAAAGTCAAAAGTCTCTAAAAGGACTGAGGCTTAGTCAAAATTCCCTAGAAAATAAGTGAAGTAAGTTTAAAAGTCCCAACAAGAGTGGGTGAGGCTAAACGAATACTTTGGCAAGTCTATGCATGTTATCTATGTTCTTATGAATAATGAAAATACTTTATGTATAATTGAGAATTCCATATTTGACATACATGCATTTAGACTTAAAATTTGCATCAAGTATGTGTGTTTGAAAGGGAGATGAGCTATTGGAATTCTTGGAATATCATTCCTCCCTCTCCTTTACCTTAAAATGTCTAAGTGGACTAAGTGAGTAAGGAAATAGAAGCCACCAAGTTAGAAGATGAGAGAATGACAAGGAAGAGTATTTTTTGTTCATTTTGTAGCCACTTTGATGGAGTATGATGTAATCCTATGATAAATATATTGTATAACTACTTGAACATGTGCAACTTCATGGATATTTGATGTATATATGAGAAATGATGCCATAGAGATGATGTAGCATAATTTTCGTATTGTATGGCAAATTTACTTATATATGTGCTTGTCTACATTTTAGGGTGGGAGAGTGAGTTTATGAAATATGGGTCATTAGCCCTTTGGAACATGTTTAATAGAGTATTTTGATACTTTCTCACATGCTCATGTGGCCATGGAAGTAGAAGAAGCACATATGGACCATTTGAGACCCTTAAGAAGCATAAAAATTGACCATTTGCAAATCTATGGCAAAATCTAACCAAATGAAAGAATTTCCTCATGAAATTAGGCATGTATGCAGAGCTCATCTAGAGCTTTTAATATTGGAGTTTTGAAGAATTAATTATGAATTTTTAAAGTTGGAATTTTTCTACTGTTCGAATGTAAACACTATTCATATGGTTAGTTTTTTGTGTTGCATCATTCAATGGCCAAATGGTATCCGGTGCTTATGAAATTTTACAAGCATAAACTAGAGATAATAAGCTTTCTGTGGCCATAGAGATCACCTCATTTGGACATCTAAGCAAAGAGTTATGAATTTTTGAAATTTTATGATAGTATTGGAGACGCCAGTTAAGTTTAGTTACTATTCCCATCAATTTTCCGTAGCTAGGCATGTCTATTTTGTTTGTAATTATTTTCAACATGAAGTTAACATCTTTAGCTTTCTAAAATAGCCAAATTTGTATGATTTTAATTTTTCTACATTTAATTATGATTTTCTAAAGTTCATGCACAGAAATTGGACATTAGACCTGAGATAGCAACTATTATTTTTGTGTGTACATACCATGCGCTCAAGTTTTTGGTAACAATTTGAGATGGTTTTGAGTTGTATGTGTGAAATTAATTTGAAGAATGATATGGATGAGTTTATATGGCCCACGGAACATGAAATGTCAATTTTATCTAATACGCAATGCTAAATAATAGAATATTTTGTTGGAAGTTGTTTAACCAATGAAGATGAACTAAACTTGTGATGAGATGAGGTAGATAGTAATGGTATTACAAAAGAGAGTCAAGAGACCTAGAATGAATGAGAAATTTGAGCCAAGATTATAAATTCTCCTAATTACTTCATAAGGTCTTGCACGGAAAGCATAATAGAGCCATAGAACAAAATAACTTCATATAAAGTGTGTGTGTTGCCAAGGCTTATTCCCATGAGTTATTTATATCTCTTTTAATGTGTTTAGGCCAAGAAAATCAAGTACCACCCAATTCCATGAGCTTGGCCAAGAAAGAGAGGAAGAGTTCAAGAAAAAAGTGTGTAACATTGGCTCTAAAGTAGCTCTTAACCTTTCTTTCATACATTTTTGGATGTTTTCTTATCTTTAGATGTGTGTATGTATATTGATTCTATGAGAAATGTTTCTAGCTATTTTCTACATACCATGATGTTCTTGAAATGTGTTTTATGGATATGTTATGGCTTGAATGAGTTTGGTGATGCCAAAAATCCCCTATCAAGGGTAAGGATGAGCCAAAAGTTCCTAGGATTTGGTGAGACAAAGCCAAAGTCTTAAGAAGAGTGAAGCTTAGTCAAAAGTCTCTTAAAAATTGATGAAGTAAATCTAAAAGTCCCAAGGAAAATGGGTGAGGTTAAATCAATGTCCTTAAGAGGCTATGTATGTTATGTATAAATTTCTTGAACATGAAACATGCTATGTATATGTTCATTGTAGCTTGAGAGCCATGCATGCCTTTTTTAACAAGAATTTGCATCTATAATATATGTTTGAAAGGGTAAAGAGCTATTAAGATTCTTTGAATCTCATTCTTCCCTTCTATATGTCGAATTAGGTCTAGGTAAGCAAAATGGATTAAAAAACAGAGGCCAAAAACTTTGAAGCATAACACTTTGACAAGGGAGTAGGAAAATGGACAATTTAGTAGCATTTTCACATCAAAGATTGTAATCACATGATGTATGTATGATGTAATTGATTGAATATGTGTAAAATTATGTATTTATGATGAATGAATGGGTTTTGGACTAAGTGCATGTATGAGAAAGTTTGACATCTAAATGTCTTAATGTACTTGTATGTAGACTTAAGTTAGGAAGTGGTGTTGAGATGCATAAGAATTTGGACCACTTAGGCAGCCTTTATATGCTGATTTTAACCATTTACACATACCCAATTAGTTGTGATTGGAGTAGGAGAGCATACGACATTATTTTGACCCTTTACGGCATCTAAAAGTGCCACTTTTGCACTTAATACCCTAAACTAATTGAATAAACGAATTTTTCCATTAAATTTGACATGAATATAGGTCTTATCTAGAACTTTTTTTTGAACTAAGAACTACATTATCTAGAGCTCTAGAGAATAAGTTATAAATTTCCAAAGTTGAGAAAATTTTCAGATTTGGTATGTGCATTATTTATATGGACAGTTTCTTCTCCTATGTTATCCAAAGGCCAATGGTATCCCATACTTATAAAATTTTACAGACATGAACTCGGCACTATAAGCTTTCTATAGCACTTGAAAGCACCTCATTTAGATTTATATTGAGGGTGAAATGAATTTTTGAAATTGGTGGTTAGTACTAATAACACAGACAGACCTTCAGTATTATACTATTATTTTTTATGGATCAAATGTCATTTTCTTAGTTTGGAGCTATTTTTATTGAAAGTAGACATGCACAACTTTCCAGAATGGTATAGTTTGTTAGATTTCAAATTTTTTGGAATTAGCTATGAAATTTCAAAGTTTATATTAAAAAATTGTGACAGTTGATCCAACAACTAGACCTTTGGTATTATTCTATTATTTTTCATGGTCCAGATAATGTTTTCATAGTCAGGAATGATTTTTTACCTATAGTTGACATTCAAGCATTTTCAAAGAGTTATTGTTTGCTTAATTTCATTTTTTCTAGAATTAATTATGATTTTCCAAAATTTATGACAGAAAGCTGTCACTGAAATCCAAAATTTCCTCCTTGAAATTGTGATATATGGTTCCAAATTCGTGGCATATGAGATGAATTGAAATGTATATAACTTAATTAATAAATTATCAATGAGAAATCTTATTGGTAAGTTCAAAAGGCCCCCAAAGCCTTGAATTATGTATATGGCTCCTTCTTTACACAATTATCTATATATAAAAGATATGTTTCTTCTTGCAAATGTACTCCAATTTGCATGAGATATGTTGAGATAGCCTATGTGACTATGTTTTAATATATGAAGGGGTATATTATGTATACAAAATGATATTTATGAGTTCATAGGGTCCATGGAGCATGAAATGAATTAATTGGACCCTCCATTATGCAATTTCCCTTCATTAATGTGCCTTTTCCATGTGAATGCATTTAACTAAGCTATGAAATGGGATGGGAAGGCTAGAGAAGTAAGGTATTACAAAAAACCCCCTTTAACTCCAAAGGTGTAATACCATATTATTTCTAACATTTATCCTTCTATTGCAGATGAGGGTACGCACTTTGTCAAAGAAGTTTCAAGAAATTACATTAAAATAATGAATTAATGCGTGTTGCGTAGCGTATGAATTTTTCATTTCACGTGACCGGGACCCCATGAACTCATCGACAACATTCTATAATTATTTTTCATACATAAAAATCATAACATTCTCAAAAATTGGCACAAACCATGGATCAAGGGTCAAAACTCCCAAAATTCATTCATTTCCCGCGGCAGAACAGTGGCAATTTTCAATGGAAACTTTGAAAAATCAGAATTAAATGTAGAAAAATCAAAATTACACAAACCATAGATTTCTGGAAAGCTATGCACTAAAAATAATTTCAAGTTGTGATCATAGCATTTGGACCATATTTGACATCAAAAAAGGTCCAGCTGCCTCCTAATACTGATACAATTTACTGTTATAAATTTTAAAAATGTTAAAATAATTCCAAAAAAATCCAATCTAGTCATATTTTACCATTCTGGGAAGCTATGGATGTTAGCTAGAGAGAAAAAATCATTCCAAGCTAGTTCAAGTTCATTCAGACCTTGAAATTCAATCAAAGAATACTTCAGGTCTACTGGTGCACCTAATACTAGATAGCAAATTAAAAAATTCATATCTCCTCCTCTAGACATCCAAATAGGGTGATTCTAGTTGGTACTAGTCATTGGGAAGATCTAGTTTCTTCCTATAAAATTTTGTGATAATTGGACATCATTTACTTCATGAATGACACAGTTTCATTTTCGGACCATTGCTTGAGTACCAATGACCAAAACCAAAGAAATTGCCAACTTCAACAATTTGCTAAATATTCCACAGAACTCCAAAAATTACCTAATTTAGCTTCCCCAAAAGCTCTTAATAAGCTCTAGATATATGCGAAATTTCATATCAAGAAGAGCTCATTTGGACAACAAGTAATATAACTTACCAATTTGATAAATTTTGCCTCTCATAAGGTATCACTTTGGTCAAAATGGCTTTTCTTTGAGTTTGGCACCTCTTGGGCAAGTTTAAAAGTATAAATATGACTTGTAGAAACTACCCAAGTGGTCCCAAATATCATGCACCTCAATTTGACCATCTCACACCCAAGAATGCATATGTTCAAGTGTGCACCTGAGTGTTCAATTTCCATATTTTCATTATCTTGGCACCATACAAGATTCATATATCATTCATATATAATATTACATTTGTTCAATGATCTGCAACTTAAAAATATCATGTACATATCCATTTTGACATTCCATTGCAAGTTAGGTTACATGATAATGAAATTTAACTTCTCATAGTGCTTGACTTGCTTTCCTTACCTCTTGAATATCACCTAGGCATTTCAAGATAATGGAAGGAAGAATAGTGAGATTCCTAGAATCTCAATAGCTCACACATCCATTCACACACACATTCAAGGCATATATACACACCAAAGCATATTTATGACAAGTTTAGTAATCATAAAGTATGCAAAGTCACAACTTCCATGCCACTTATTCACATTCAAGCTAAGACCATACTCTAGGGACTTTTGGTTTTATCTCACCCCAATTTTAGGATTTTTGGATTTGTCTCACCCTTGGCCTAGGGACTTTTGACCTAGCCTCATCCATCCAAGAGACTTTTGGCTTAGTCTCACCCATGCCTTGAGACTTTTGGCATCTCTTTACCTTCATCAAGGGACTTTTGGCATCACCTCACCCTTATGAGCCATTTCTACAACCACAATCATTCAAGAAGACACATTGGTACCAATGTAATGGCAAGGCATCAAGTGGCATATCATTGAGTCACAAGAACACACACAAGCATACAATAATATACATATGCACACAAGAATGCAAGGAGAATGAGGTGGAGAGCTATCTTAAATTTTGCAAGCCTTCCTTTGTCTTATTTCTCCCTCTTTTTGGCCTCACAAGTGCACCTAGGTGGGTTGGTGTTCTCTTGGCCTAGACATCATAAACAACACAAAATTACACACTTGAAGCAAGCCAAGATATTAAACTCACTCTTGAACACACACTTGGTTCTACAATGGGCATATTGGTTCCATAAATGGTCTATTGAAGCAACTCATACCATTCAAGTTCTAGGCTCTATTCTCTTGTTATTCCTAGGCTTCTTGGACTCAGTTAAGGTCCTTGGAGCCATCACCCATTCAATTACCTAATTGGAAAACCAAGTTGCTTCACAAAGTACCATTATGGTCAACTTTGTCCCATCTCCCAATCTATAGCTCTTAAATTTTTTCCAATGGTTCCTCCCATCTTCTAACACCATATGGAGTCCTAAATCAAGGCTAGAACAATTTAAAACACTCCCTAGTCCTATGGACTCTCTTTGGTCAAGACATGCCCCATTAATGGAGTTCTAGGAGCTTTTGAATTTTCCTTGATGGGAGAGCCACTTAGGAGGGTTTCTAAGAGTCTTAGGAGCTTAAGAAAACATTCAAATAGCCAAAAAAAAATCACACCAAATCCAATTTTTCAAAGAACATATGAAACCCTAGACTTTACATCTTGAATTTTCATAGTTATTTGTTAATTTTCTTTACATATTCTTAATCTTCACACCCTTTTCCTAAGAATCTCCCTTGTTTTAGCTCAAAAATCAAGCCCTTCTAGGACTTCTTGAGTGGGGCAAAATGGAGGAAGAAGGGAAGCAAGGGGTAGTAATCATGAAAGAAGAAATTACCTTATTTTTTCTTATTTTCTCACTTAAATCTTGTCTTCTTTGGGCTCCTCCCTTCAAATCCGAATTTTTCCCTTAATTTCTCCCTTAAATCATATTTATAAACTTCATTATAATTATAGGAAACAAAGGAGAATGAAGGAAAAGAGGTTTGGAAGGAAGAAAACATAGAAAACTACTAAGAATCTATACCTTTTTGCCTTGATTTCTCCTTCTTCTTCTCTCCTTTTGGTGTGCCTAAGTAAGCAGCTTCAATTCTATTTTTTGGGCAGAAATTTCATGCTTAAGAAGATGGAAGAAGAAGAGAGAAGTGTGTGAGAGTTTCTAGAAACACACTTTTTCGAAAATCCCAATTTTGTCCTTCTGAAATGGTAATTTTGTTTTGGCTTTGTTTTAGCCTCTTTTTTAGAACTTTCTTTTCCATCCTAAAATTTAGGTTCCTGATTTAATAAAATGCCTTTGGAATCATTCAATTTAGAGCTAAAATCTTCCCAAATGAATCTGTCAAAGTTCGGGCTTACTGTCATCAGAAAAAGTACACCGGAAGGGCTTTACTAGTCCCGGGGTTTCCTATGATTTTTAGGACCTCTGAAAACCCTGGGCAATTCAAAAATTTTATTTAAAAAGTCCTCCTGTGAGTTTTTCCAAAAAATCTGCGTATTTATGAAATTGCCATTACATTTCATCAATTTCTGACAAAATTTCATTTTCCATCTTAGCTCCATTTTTCTTTCCATCTAAGCCTGAGATTATCAATTTTAGAAGTCTAGGACTCTACCCAAATTTTTTTGGATATTTTCTAGCTCATTTCAATGGTCCTGCTTTTATATGGCTCATTTCATCGGTTTATGGAAATTACGTTTATTACATTTGTTTGTTGTTCGTTACAAAGGGTATTGATACTAAGTAATTTCTAACATACTATGCGTTAGGACAGAAGTCATTTGTTAATATTCATATCCTATAAATGATGAATCATGAATTGATTACTTAGTGCATACACCAATGGCATAATTTCAGACCATGTTATGCAACAAGGCACTGTTAAGTTTATCTTGGCATTATGCAAAGATTACATGACAATACTTTGACTTCTTTAATGATATTATTTCTCTATAAGAGGAAATCATTATCAAAGACTTGTTTGTGGTTTTGTGCATATATTGCATCTTAGAATTTTGCTTTGAATAAAACAAATCCTGAATTTGGTCTATTAGCTTTTCATATCAAATATTATAAAATATTAAACTAATAGGTTATTTACATTTCATTCATTTTAAAATCTATTACAAATCTTCTTTTCCTTTTCCTAGTGTAACACTACCTCTAGCTAGCCTTTCCCATTCATTTATTAGTGTTATTCTATGGGAAGAGCAAGTTGGCCAAAGAAAATACCATTAAATATTCCATTATTTAACGTTACATAGTAGAATAAATATTCACTTCATACACCGTGGGCCATTTGAACTTGCCTATGTCATTCTCCAATTTAATTCCACACACACAACTTAAAATCATCTCAAAATGCTACTAAAAACCTAAGCATATAGCACACATATACCTAATTTAGGAGTTCAATCTTGGGTTCAGCATCCAAAATGTATACACCAACTTTGGAAAGTCATAACTAATTCTAAAAAAATTGAAATCCAACAAATCATATCATTCTAGAAAGCTACAGATGTCTACTATGTGGTAAAAATTATTCCATGCCATGAATCATCAATTGGACTATGTTTGAGGACTGAAAATCACTAAAGGTATGGCTACTAGTGCTTTCTATCACAACTTATTGATATAAATTTCAAAAATTCATAACTAATTTCAAAAAAATTAAAATTATACAAATTTAGCCATTCTAAGAAGCTACAGATGTTAACTTAATGGTAAAAATAAATGCAAATAAAAAATGACATGGCTAACTAGTGAAATTTGATGGAACAGTAACTAACCTTGGCTAGCATTACTAATACTATCACCAACTTTTAAAAATTCATAACTCTTTGGTCCAAATGATGTGATCTCAGTGACCATAGAAATGTTATAATATTTAGTTTTTTTCTATAAAATTTTATAAGTATTAGACACCATTTGGCTCTCAAATGACATAGAAACCTAAACTGACCATATGAACAATGCACAGGCTAATCTGAATTTCTGATATAAACTTTGAAAAATCATAGTTAATTTTGTAGAAATCCATTCTTTCTAGACTTTAGCTTTCTAAAAAGCCATCAATGAGCTCTACATACATGCCAAATTTCGTGAGGAAATTCATCCATTTAATTAGTTTGTGACATAGGGTAACAAATGATCAATTTTCATGCTTCATAAGGGTCTTAAGGTGTCCAATTTCGATTCTCCTATTTCTATGATTGCATGAGCATGTGGGAAAGTACTAAAATATTCTCTCAAATGTGTCTTAAAGGTGTACAAACCCAGATTTTACAAACTCACTTTTCCATGCCAAAGTGTACACTAAATATACAAGCTTCATTTTGCCATTCAATGACAAGATTTTTGCTATATCACTCCCTTGGTATTAATTCTCATACATATATTGAATATCCATGTAATTACATATGTTCTCATAGTTATATAACATATTCATCAAGAGATTACATTACATGCCATCACTTGGTTACAAAATGAACAAAGTAAAACACTTTCTTGTTATTCTTTCTTATTCCAACTTGGTAGCTCCTATTTCCTTGTTCATTTGGTCCACCTAGCATATTAAGACATTAGAGAGGAGGAAATGAGATTCAAATAATCCCAATAGCTCATCTCCCTTTGAAGCACACATACTTGATACAAGTTTCAAGTCCAAATGCATGCATAGTCAAAGATAAAATCCTCATTCATACATAAAGCATGTTCATCATTCATAAAGACATAAATAACATATATAGGCTTACCAAGGCATTGATTTAGCCTCACCTATTCTCTTTGAGATTTTTGGACTTGCCTCACCCACTTTTAAGGGACTTTTGACTAAGTCTCACTCTTTCTAGAGACTTTTGGCTTTGTCTCACCCAACTCTAGGGACTTTTAGCTTCACTAAACTAAAGCAAACCTAAGGCAATCATGAAAGTATCTTTGAAAGGCATAAATATAGCAACATGGTACCAAGGCATGTAATCATTCATTAAAACATGTTTCATGGCTTTAAACATACATACATACATCAAAGACAAGAAAAATGCTCAAGCATGCATGAAAGAAGGAGGAGAGAGCTACCTTGCTTACAAACACACACTTTTCTCTTTGTAATTGATTCCTCTCCCTCAGCTAGGCATCCATAAGAAGGTGGGATTTGCTTCCTTTGGCTTAGATACATCATATGGAAGCCAATTATACTCTTGGAACAATTTTTAAAGCTACATATTCATTTTAAACCTTAGGTTGGTCTTATAGCTCATTTATGGTTCCAAAATGTACCTAATAAAGCAACATCTATAATTTAAGTTCTTGGCTCCATTCTTTCCTTCCATCTATGGTTCTTGACTCCATTTAGACCTCTTGTAGGGCTAACACACAATCAAAATGAGGAGCCTAACCACATGTTGCTTCTTTAGGTCATAATATAGAACCTATGCCACCTCTTAAAATTTTTTTCAAGGTTTCCTCTCATTCTCTCCCATCATATATGATACAAACCCAAGCTTGAATGCAATTAAAACTACCCCTATGCTCTTGTTCTGCCCTAGGCTGAAACCATACACATTAAGGAAGAGCAAGGAGTTTCCTTAGTTTTCTTGATGGAAGAGAGATGTAAGGAGCCTCCTAAGGATCTCTAGAGCTCATGTAAATACTCAATTTGGCCTAGGAACTTACATAACAAAACAAAATTTTAATTAAACATTTGAATCCCGAATGTTGCTATTTTGAAAACTAACAGCTTTTACTTAATTTTTTTTGCATATCCTTAATCCCCACACCTTAATTCACATGATTCATTCTTGGTTCTACCCAAAAGCACTCTCCCCTTGGTTGGCCATATGGAGGACGAAATGCACACAAGAAGAACAAGAAAATGGAAGCATGGAAACTAAGAATTTGACCTTGAATTCAAGCTTTTCTTGAAAGCTTTTCCTTTTCCTCGAACTCTCCGCCTCAAATATGAATTTTCCCTTTCTGTTCTAACCTCAAAATAGCACCAAAAACCTCAATAAAATCGTGTAAAGGAAGAAAGGAAGGAAGAGAAGAAGTTTAATGAAGGAAAGTGCTTGAAAAACCAAGATTTTCATACCATTCTTACTTTGTTTTTCCTCTTCCTCCTGTCTTCTCTTGTGCGCTTCTCTCCCTTGCTCTCACTTTTATTCTTGGGCAAAAATAAGGTCGGCTAAGTGAGGAAAAGAAAGGGGGGTGGATTTAAATGTGTGTTCTTGAACCTTCTCTTTTCAAAATTTTCAATTTTGCCATTCGTTCTTGACATTTTCATTTTTAATTCATTTTAGCTCCTTTTTTAGAACCGTCTTTTCCATCAAAAAATTTAGTTCTCAATCTTATAAAATACATTTTGAATCACTCAATTTGAAGCTAAAATTTTCCTGAACAAATCAGTCAAAATTTAGGCTTATCGCTGTTAAAAAATGTATACCAGAGGGACTTTAACTATCCTGGGGCTTCCTATGGTTTTTAGGGCCTTTGAGAACCTCGAAAGACTTCTTATAAGTGTTCTAAAATGCTATTATATTTTGTTGCAGTTTTGTTAAAAGCTGTCTATATAAAGTTCCACATTGACAGGAAGGGGCCTGTGGCTAACCCATATAAGTGAGGAGAATCCTCCCCTTCATGAACGCGTTTTTCTTATGACACATACAGAGCCCTCACGAGTATTGTCCCTTCCTTCCTAGTTCGTGGGTCTTTAACCCTGCCTTCCCGGTTCATTGGGCTTTATTCTTTCCCATAGGAAAAGCGCACTCGTGAGGGGGACGATTCTCCCCACTTATATGGGCTAGCCACAGGCCTCTTCCAGCTGATGTGGGATTTTACAATCCACCCTTTTTTGGGCTGACCCGTCCTCTAGTCGCATATGGGCCAGGATTGCTCTAATACTAACACATATAGAACACATATAGAGCCCTCACGAGCATTGTCCCATCCTTCTCGGTTCGTGGGTCTTTGACCCTACCTTCTCAATTTGTTGGGCTTTGTCCTTTCCCATAGGAAAAACGCGGTCGTGAGGGGGAGGATTCTCCCTACTTATATGGGCTAGCCACAGGCCCCTTCCAACCAATGTGGGACTTTACAATCCATCCCCCTTTTGGTTTGACCTATCCTCGAGTCGCACATAGGCCAGGATTGCTCTGATACTAACACATGCAGAGCCCTCACGAGTATTGTCCCTTCCTTCTTAGTTCATCAGTCTTTGACCCTTCCTTCCTGGTTCTTTAGGCTTTATCCTTTCCTATAGGAAAAGCGTGCTCTTGAGGGGAAGGATTCTCCCTACTTATATGGGCTAGCCACAGGCCTCTTTCAGCCGATGTGGGACTTTACAATACACATACAGAGCCCTCACGAGTATTATCCCTTTCTTCCCGGTTCATGGGTCTTTGACCCTGTCTTCCTAGTTCGTTGGGCTTTGTTCTTTCCCATAGGAAAAGCACGCCTGCGAGGATTCTCCCCACTTATATGGGTTAGCCATAGGCCTCTTCCAGCCGATGTGGGACTTTACAATCCATCCACCTTTTAGGCCGAACCATCCTCGAGTCACACATGGGTTAGGAATACTCTAAAACCAACACATACAAAGCCCTCACGAGTGTTGTCCTTTCCTTCCTAGTTCGTGGGTCTTTGACTCTGCCTTCTGGGTTCGTTGGGCTTTGTCCTTTCCCATAGAAAAAGCACGCTCGTGAGGGGGAGGATTCTCTTCAATAATATGGGCTAGCCGCAAGCCTCTTCTAATTGATATGGGACTTTGCAATACACATATAGAGCCCTCACGAGTATTGTCCCTTCCTTTCTGGTTCATGGGTCTTTGACCCTGCCTTCTTGGTTCAATTGGCTTTGTCTTTTCCCATAGGAAAAGCACACTCGTGAGGGGGAGGATTCTCCCCACTTATATAGGCTAGCCATAGGCCTCTTCCAGCTGATGTGGGATTTTACAATCTACCCCCCTTTTGGGCCAACTTGTCCTCGGGTCACACATGGGCCAGGATTGCTCTGATACTAACACGTACAAAGCCCTCATGAGTATTATCCCTTCCTTCCTGGTTCGTGAGTCTTACACCCTGCCTTCCCAGTTCGTTGGGCTTTATCCTTTCCTGTAGGAAAAGTGCGCTCGTGAAGGGGAGGATTCTCCCCACTTATATGGGTTAGCCACAAGCCCCTTCCAGCCGATATGGGACTTTATAGTCTGGCTATTCAGACTCTAGTTTCAAGGAACCTTTGGCCTTAAATCATCATTATTTGAGGTCTAGGATATTATTCAAATTTTATTGGACCTCAAATCCCTTTATTTAGGGGACTTTCTTTTGTATTCTATAAGTTTTGTACGTTAACAAGAAAATTATATGTTACATTCCTCGCGTATTCTTACATTTTTTGCATTTTCGAGGAATCGAATATTACACCTAATCTCTTTTTAACAAAGCCCCTTGTGGCTCCTACTAATCTATCACATTGACTGATTGGTCTAAACACACATCCTAGTTAAGTGCATCTCTTATTTATTCTTAAGAAAATGCTTTTGACTCCTAATGATGTGCTATAGAAGTTGGAACTTGAAATAAGGACACAAAATAAGTCACCTAGCTTAAGAGTGTCCTTTTAATAATTTTTAACTTTCTCCCTCATGTAATTTTTTTTAACTTTTTGTAACTTACCAAGTGCTCATGACTCTGTTAATAACTTAAGTTTTTTAGGTTCTTCTATATATGATCCTAAAGGAAAGGCCAAATCTGTCATGGGAAAAGAAAGTCACTTGGGAATGGAATAGGACTATTTTTAGTGTTGTATTATTTTATTTTCTTGAGAAAAATAAGAAGGATGTTGGTTATTTGAAGTGTTGATGCAGAAAATTGATGGAAACTATACTTCCGGTTGCTTTACATACTGCTAGTAATTATTCTACTATCTATCTATTACAAGATTACTTGTAAAGTTTATTTTGCATGAGTTTTGAAAATTACATGTATGCCAATGCTTTGTATAACATGTTATGTTTGTTAAAATATGCTATTGTCCCATTCTTGGCTTGGGAATTAGGGGCTCAATTTGATAGAAATGGAGCTTGAAACACATACCATATTTACTTGGAAAGAAGGAAAATCATATCTTAATAGACAAAACAATGGACCTGGAGCAACATTTTCAAGACATTTTGTCAATGTAAGCTAATTATGTGCCTTTGTGTAGCCTTTAATCCATAATATTGCTCATGATTTTGACTACTTGCAGTTTTTTGTTCAATGTGTAGTTATTAACATGTAGAGATGCAATGATATTAGATAATGTATATCTTTGTGTTGTGGTGAATGGGCATCATGAGTTAATTGTAGTTTTGGAAATGCCTAAGTAATACTAGCTTGATGTATTTGCAAGAAGAGTAAAGGAATGGTTAACTGAAAAAGTGATTTCTAAATGAGGTGTGTCTGCAGTGACTGCCTTGGAGCTTGCAAGATATCATGACAAAATTTGTGTTATAGAAGATAGGTTTTGCCTTATGTCTCTATCAAGAAAATTAGAAATTTTGGAAATGGTTCTTATTAAAGAATTATTTTGTTAACCAATCATCCACTTTATTAATAGGGAACTCATGATCTATATAAGCATTTTTTTTCTTTCTTATTTTAATAAGAAATTTAGCTGAAGTTATGAACTTGATAGAGTTCATTTCAATAACAAATTAAAACTTTAAATGATCAAGGATTTAATGCGCATTCTATTATTAATTGTAGGTTGAAATGCAATTGCAATGTATTTATGAACTAGTCATCTTCAAATGATATCCATAGTGTTCACAACTATTTATTCTGTATTTCAACTATTGTTTTGGCCATTTCCTTACCAAACAAAGAGAAGAAGAAATGAATGTTGTTTAAATTGATTGGGAGTTTGAATTGCCTTTCTTTTTTTCCTTTTTATTACTAAACCAAGAAATCAAAGCATATATTTTAGTGTATTGACTACCTTGATAAATTTAAATTTGAATTTAATAGTATTGAGTTTGAAATTAGATTAAACATTATATAGGCAAGCAAAAATATGAAATAAATTTTAAAATTTTTTAGCGGTGACTATAATTGCCATTACAATTTTTTTAAATTAAGAAAACTTTTAACAATGACTAACATTGTTACTGAAAGTACCTTTTTATGATGACAATTATGGTCGCCACTAAAAAGGTAAGTCCCCTTTTAGTCCTAACTTTGAGTTTTCAATGGCGACTACTGAAAGTCCTTTTTTGTGGCAATCTTAGGTGTTACGACTAAAAAAAGTATACTTTTAGTAGTAGCTATTGTTGCCACTAAAAGTATTATTGTACTGTGACCTCACACAAAAGGCAAATTAATGGGCTTTAGTTACAATATTTTGATGTCACTAAATAGCTTTGGTGGCAAATTTTGTCACCATTAGATGTCATTTTTTTAGTGATGACTTTTGTCATCGCTAAATGTCATTTTTTAGTGGCTAACTTCTTTGTTGCCACTAAAAAATTTTATTAGATATTGGCTTTGACTTAGCGATGATCTTATTTAATAGTGAATTTATAACTTTTAGTAGCAATAAAAGTTGTCGCTAAAAACTTTTTTTTGTAGTGATCATATCCCTCCTTCCAAGCAAGCTTGACTTAATTATCGAATGCGCCCTAAGGTTCAGATTGCATGGATGAACACCACTCTATATTTATGGAGAAGCCCTTTGCCAAACCATTATTTGAATTTTGAATAATGCTTCCAAAACCTATTGGGCTTGAATTTCCTTCATTTGACCTATTGCAATTAACCTTCACCCAACTGTTACTTGGAGGCCACCATCTAATGCCCTCAAGAGCATAATCCTCACAGACAATCCTCTCACAATGGTCCTTACTTTGAAGATCTGCTTAGCAAAACTCAAAATACTATTACCTAAATACATATTTAACACTTATAAATATAAGATTATTTTGATTATATTATATGTAGTTTTAGCTTATGTACATTTTGCTATACAAGTTGTTGGTATAATGCATTTTTTATTTAATATATATAATTTCAATTTCTCTTCTTTTTTGGCACTTTATTTTAAAATTTATCCAAACATGGATTGTTATTCTTGTAGAGTTGACTAATAATGACTAATAGTAGAGAAGGGAACAAGTGGAATACATGAATAAGAGTTGACACCGACAACAAGAGCTTTTCAAAGGAAATGAGTACCATGTGTACCAAGAACAATTGATAGTATGTTTGATTTATATTCTAACAATTTTTTTTATGACAACAAAATATTTTAGCAAACTTTGACTAAAACTCAATTAATATAAAGATACAGGAATTTAACAAATATAAATTTTTAAAAAAAATCTACAGTAACAAATTAAGACAATTACAAATCCAAAGCAAACATGGTACATACTCAAAGAATATAAGAATATTTGTAAGAAATTAAAGACAAAAAAAAAGGTTTTTTCTGAACAAATCATCCCTAAATTTTAAATCATCATATCAACGATTAATTGTTTTTTATGCCTGAAGTCTACAACTGGCAATACTCAAATTAAATAAGAAGACTATCAACCAAAAAAAAATAATAGAAGACTTATTGGTTCTTTGTATATGCTATATATGATTGAAGACCTTGTAGATTTGACTAATAGTAGAGAAGGGAACAAGTGGGATATATAAGAGTTGACACTGAAACCAAGAGCTTTCCAAAGGAAAAAAAAGTACCATGTGAGCCCAAAACGGTTAATACTATGTTTAATTTATGTTCTAACAATTTTTTGTTTTATGAAAAAAGATGCTTTATTAAACCATGACAAAACTCAATTAATATAAAGATATAGGAATTTAGCAAATTTAAATTTAAAAAAAATTTGTTGAAACAAATTAAGATAGTTACAAATATAAAACAAACATGGCCCATACTTAAAGAATATAAGAATATTTGTAAGAAATTAAAGATAAAAAAAAGGTTTTTTGACAAATTGTGCATCATCAAATTGTTGATTAATTTTCTTTATAACTGAAGTCTACAATAGACAATACTCAAATTAAATAAGAAGAATATCAACCAAAAGAAAGAAGAAGAAAACTTATTGGCTTTTAGTATTTGCTATGATTGAAGACCTTGTAGATTTAACTAATAGTGACTAATTATAGACAAGGCAACAAGTGGCATATATGAATAAGAGTCGACAATGAAACCAAGAGCTTTTCAAAGGAAACATGTACCATGAGAGCCAAGAACGATTGATAGCATGTTTGATTTATGTTCTACCAATTTTTTTTTTATGGAAACTAAATATTTTCTCAAACTATGACTAAAACTCTATTAATATAAAGATATAGGATTTTAATAAATTTAAATTTAAAAAGATATGTGCAAAAACAAATTAAGATAGTTATAAATATAAAACAAACATGGTCCATATTCAAAGAATATAAAAATATTATTAAGAAATTAAAAAGAAAAAAAAGGTTTTTTGACTAAATCATCCCTATATTTTAAATCATCAAATTGATGATTAATTGTTTTTATGATTGAAGTCTACAACTGACAATACTTTAATTAAATAAGAAGACTATTAACAAAAAAAAAATAGAAGACTTATCGGTTCTTTGTATTTGCTATGTTTGAAGACCTTGTAGATTTGACTAATAGTGACCAATAACAGAAGAGGGAACAAGTGGGATTTATAAGAGTTGACACTAAAACCAAGACTTTTTCAAAAAAGCACTACAAAAAAATTGACTTTTAGTGGCTACTAAAGTCGCCACTAAAAGCCAAAATGTCACCACTAATAAGTTTTAGTGGCAACATCTTTTCCGCTACTTTACTCCAGTAACGCTAATACTTTTTACTTGTGACAAAGTGTTGTCACTAAAAGTTGATACTACAAATATATAGCAGCGACTGTAATCGCCACTAAAACTTATTACAATTGAAGTGAAACAACTATTGCCACTAAATGAAAAGGTATTAGCAACGACATAGGTAGTTACTATAAGTACACATTTAGTGACAACAGTTTGTTATAGGTAAAAATAATTAGTGACACCACTAAAATCACTGCTATATATATTTAGCAACGACTTATTGTTGTGGGTAAAAATTAATGCAATTTGTCACTATAAGGAAACCAGTAGCAACATTTGTTATGGGTGAAAATGAATTAGCAACATAATCATGGTCGCCACTAAAATGAATTAGCAACAAAATCATGGTCACCATTAAAGATTTTTAGGGTGACATGTTGTTGTCACTAAAGGTATTTAGTAACAAGAAATTATAGTTACCAAAAAGTAAAAGTCACGGCATTTTTTGTAGTAAGTAAGTTTTAGCAGCAACATTTGGTGTTGCAATAAAGCTTTAGTAGCAATTATTTTGTTGTTTATACTAAAAATAGGCCTTTTAATGTCAAAATTTATTGTCGCTAAAGGTAAGAGGGTTAATATATATATTAAAATTAATAATGTACATTGAAACTAAATTAACATTGAAAAAAATTAAAACAAAAATAGGAAACAAAAAGTAATATATATATATATATATGCTAATTGACATGTTCAAGAGGTATTAATTTCTTAATATTGCATAATTAGTATTATAATTATAAGTATTCTCATAATGTCTTATATGTCAGAACCTATATTGAAATATCTATTAGAACATGAAATGATGGCATAAATTAGTACATCAAAATGACAATCAACAAAAAAACATAAGTCCACTTTCTCTTCACCTAGCTTGTCTATGAGATAAGTCATTGGTCAAAGCATTCTGTCCCTATTGATAAAAAATAACATTAATCATATACTATTATTGTTTAACATAACATTAAGGTAGAAAATCATTTACAAGTACTTGTTGCATGGTGGCCATAAGGCTAGTCAATTGAGCTTGAATCTCTGATTGAACCTGTTGTTGCATTATAGCTCGCTCTTCTTGAAGCTTCTTTTCCATCTTAGCTTGTATTTCCTCCTGTAACCTTTATCACTCTTCTTGTAATTTTCTCTCCATTTCATCTTGCATTTGTTCCATCCTTGTTGAAACCCTTGAATCCACTTCTATTGAGTCCATAATTCTCTTCTTTGCCAATTTCTTTCCATATCCTTTCCCTTTAACATACTCTGACCTCTTCCCCAGCACGGTGGCCAAAATTTAATCTCTCGTTAATTGATTCTTATTATCTTCTGCTTCTTGCTGGTGAACTAGTTCTTGATTGCACCCCTAGTGATATAACAATAGATAAACACTATAGACGATTAGGCAATGGAATAAATAATTGAAGCTTAATGATCTATAGCAACTTATATGGATTTCTTATGACTTGGGATCTACCCATTCCACTTCTCCATCCTTGTTCTTATAGGTGTTGAAGTTCCCAAAATTGGTCAAAGGGTGCCACTTCTCCAATAATAGGATCTCTTTACAATATTTATTGGATGATAATCCATACTACCATAGAGGGAATGATATAAAAAGAAATGTTTAAAAACTTCTCAAGTACAATACAAATACTTACTGTAGACTCCGCGACTTCTACAAATGAATGAGTACCGCATGTATACTATGTCACTTGCCTTGCCCTGTTTGCTTTATTCTTGCTGCTCGTAGCCTATAATTGGATGGTATTATAATCATGAAACCTTAAAATCATGTAAACACAAAGCAAACAATCCTTCAAGTTCTTGTTAGAAACAAATTACCTTGAACTCTGGACTTTCTCAATAATGCATCAGCCACTCCCAATCATCGCGACTGATGTTACTTGATCGAGTAGTCTCCTTCTCTTCAATTATGTCACACTTAGCATACTCTACATGTAGGTCAGCCTTCTAAGGTTGGTATAGTCGACATAATGTTTCAACACAAGTTCTATTTAATCTCTCCTCAAGGCACTTATCACGAACATCAAATTTGTCCTACATAAAACATAAGAAACCAAACTTATAAACTAATGGAGGAACACTATAAATGCTTTATAAAGAACAATAACCCACAAATGAATGTAATACCTTTACTTTTAACAATAAAGTGTCCCCGTATTTGGCATAAACTTTGACCCAATCACCATCCCTAAGAGAGCTATGGTCCGCACTACATGTCCATAATAGTTGGCAAAGTCATAAGCCCCATCTCCAACAGGTCTATCTGAGTTCTCAAGGATATAAACTTTGATCTTAGAACCATATTTTGTCTTCATATCTACTAATATACTCTTATATTTCCCCTACCCTTCTTAGTTGTGCTGCAAGAAGCTGCTGTATGTGAGAAAAAGTAAACAAATTAATGGTGTATATACATGGCAAAAGTGTAACAAAAAAAGCATTATTTGCATGAAATGATACCTGAACTACTCGGCACCTGTGGTTGTTGTATAGGAGGTGAATCATTATAGATGGTTTGTTTATCCTTTTTTGGTAGGAGTGGTGAGAGTGCACCTCCTGGCACCAAATCCCCTTGTACATGCTCAGGTAAGAGTGCACCTCCTGGCACCAAATCCCTCTATGTATGCTTAGGTGATGTCACCTCTCTAGTGGGGTTATATCAACCTCGACCATTACCCCGCCCAATGCCTCATCCTCCTTGACCTCCTGGCCTATCTCGTGTAGAACCTGACATTTGCTACCTTTTGTTCATATATAGTATAAGTAACAAGATGCGATAAATAAACATTAATGGCAAACAAAAGTAGACAATAAAACACATACGTAACAAGCATATAGAAAAAAAAAGTAAGTAAACAATATAAAATGTATATGACACAAAATATACTAAGCTTTAAATACTTTAACCATTCAATCATACAATGGAGATGTTTGTATAATAATTATAAATTTTTCAAATGTTCAGTAAGATTAACACTAATCTTGATCACATTCAGTGTCCATAGTATTTTTTATATCATCATCATCAAGCAAATATTCTCTTTTTTCTTTATCGATGGATCCACTCTCATCATTGTCATTAATGAAATCATCTACCACATCCCTTGCATTATGCCCACTTGTTTGAGCATTTATACTTGTATGGCTTAATATTTCTAGTTTAACATCATCCTGATGTAAGAGGACCATAAGGTCAATGCCTATATCATCATTCCAGATTGGATTTAATTGGACTACGTCTTGTTGATATGCCTCATCAAGAAGGAGACCATCATGTTCACCACTTTCTTCACCTTCTTCCACCTCTGAAAGACTAAAGAGGTCACGAGGATTTGTCTTCACAACAATTAGCCACTCCGTGTCAATGATATCTCTTAGGTAGAACACTTGTTCTACTTGGCTAGCTAAGACAAATGGCTCATTTGTATCCAACGAATGCCAATCATTCATACTTGTGATGCCAAACTTGTCAACCTTGTACCTTTTCCTAGGTGACCCACGTCCCACCAATGATATTTGAAGAGATATACTTTCTTATTCCCAATATATTAAAGGTCATATATATCCTCTAAGATGCTATAATACTTTTTCCCTTTGTCCAAGTCATCCACTTTCACAAGAACTCCAGTATTGTCATTTTTCCTCCTTAAGGCACGATCTCTTGTATGAAATCTAAAATCATTGACCAAATAAGTAGAAGAATGGTGCACTGTTTTGGCTAGGCCAAGTGCTAGACTGATAAGATCGTCATTAGCTTGGCCCTATATGCATAATTGTAAAATATACATAAATTAACCATACTCTATTATCGTTTATTTGGGCAGAAGATCATGACTCATAATATGCTACTCAACAAAGGAACCTACTCGTATACAAAACCATTTGGTAAAGTCCTCAGTAGTTAAAGTTTGAGTTTCAATCTCTAATTGGTGCTCCCTATATTGTAATTGTAGTAAAAAGTTAAAAAATATTTGCGATAATTATTGTCATAGAGATTGGCAAAGGAGTGATAACTTACTCTATGAAAGGTAAAACATCTATGGAATTTTGTAGCACATACATGCAAGTTTGATGGAACTCTACCTCAAGTAAAGTAATGGACTCATAATGCCCTTTTGCCCTCCTAATTTTGTTGAAGATGGACTTGTTACCATTGTCTATGAGTTCATCATCATTTATAGGAAGCTGATTAAATTTGGTTGGCATATTCTTTAAATAACAAAAGCAAAAAGTAAGGCATTCGTCTGATAAATAACCTTCTACAATTGAACCTTCTGGATGAGACTTGTTACGAAGCATGCACAAGTACCTACGTAAAAGGAAGATGGTTGAAAAGAGAAATAGTTTGGAAGATTTGAGAAATTGAATAAAATGTATATTGAAATATAATACCTCTCAATAGGATACATCCATCGAATTGCATGGGTCCACCAAACATTGCCTCTTTTGGCAAGTGAATGGGCAAGTGAACCATGACATCAAAGAAAGTCGATGAAAATACTATTTCCAATTTGCATAATACAGTGCAATTCAGATTTCAAGTTGTTTTAGATTTTCAATTTTCAAAGACTTAGAACATAAATTCTTAAAAAATTTACCCAACTCTATTATCGGCTCTGACACTTCCTTAGGCAATAGACCGTGTATTGCAATTGGAAATATGTCTTGCAACAATATGTGGTGGTCATGGCACTTTGATCCAAAAAATTTTCTATCACAAACATGCACACACCTTGAAATGTTTGATGAGAAGGCATTTGGAACCTTTAAATTTGCTAAGAAATTGCACACTTTCAATTTCTTGCATAAGGACAAGGCATAGTAAGCTGCAGGCATTAATACTCTATTCCCATCATCTATTGGATGCAACTATTGCCTTATTCCTAAATCCACCAAGTCATAGTAACTCTTCAATGTGTCATTAGTCTTTCCAGCCACACCCATTACTGTTGAAATGAGGTTTTTAGACATATTTCGTTCTATATGCATGACATCTAGGTTGTATTGAAGTAGGAGGGTTTTCCAATATGGTAATTAGAAAAAATACTCTTCTTCCTCCAATTATAAGCATTGATTAGGCAATCACGCTTTCTCTTTTGTCCTTTCCCAAAGCTTATATTGCCTAATGCTTCTAATTGTCTTAGTGCTTCAACTTCAAATAAAGGTATAGGTGCTCTTGCAGTTTCAACCTTCCCATCAAATGCCCTCATATTTCGTCACCAAGGATGAGTAATAGGTAAGAAGCAACGATGGCCCATGAAGCACACCTTGCAATACAAAGAAACAGAATATGTGTTCTTATGACAACAAGGGCAGGCCAACTTCCTTTTATTAGACCACCCTAAAAGGTTTTCATATGTTAGGAAGTCATTTATTGTCCACAATATAGTTACTCGCATCTTAAAATTGGATTGCAAATAGGAATCATATGTCTCCACCCCTTCCTCTCATAAATGTTGTAGCTCTTTAATTATTGGCTATAGATATACATTTATTTCATCACCTGGACACTTAGGACCTGGAATTAAGAGTGTCATCATAAAGTATAGTTGTTTCATACAATGCCAGGGTGGCAAAATTATAGGGAACCAAAACCATTGGCCATATACTATGTGCAGCACTCATATTGCCATAGGGTTGGAACCCATCACTTACTAAGCCAAAATGAACATTTTTAGGGTCATCAAAAAAGTCAGGATATTTCTCATCAAAGGTCTTCCATGCAATGGAATCAGATGGATGTCTTAACACACCATTATCCTTTCATGCATCCTTATGCCACCTTATCTCTTTAGCTATGTTGCAAGCCATATACAACCTTTGTAGCCTAGGCATAATGGAAAAATGGTGTAACACTTCGTGTGGGACTTTCTTGCCTCTATGCCTATCTGACTTCCACCTAGATAGGTTGCACCTAGAACATCTTTCGGCATCAACTTACTCCCTCTAATACAAGATGCAATCATTTTCACATGCATCTATTTTGGTGTAGTCTAATCTGAGCTCTCGAATAACCTCCTTTGCTTCATAATAGGAGTTTGGTACTAGTATTTCCTCTAGAAGTACATCCCTAAATAAGCTAAACAAGGCATCTCATAGACTTATTACTCCAATGGTTAAGGCATTTCAAGTGAAGTAGCCTTACAATGAAAGATAACTTAGAAGCCTTTTTATAGCCTGGATAAAGATCAGTTTTAGCATCCCCCAATAAGTCAAAGAAATGCCTAGCTTGCATATTTTGCGGGTCATTATATTCTGAGCCATAGTTCCCTGCCTCTCTTTCTGTATGCCCATACGCATCGTTTATCATCTCAATAATGTCATCCTCCTCATTATTATTATCTTCTTGCACAAATTCATTAAGCTCCTACAGGTGACTTTAGGCATGATGACGAAGTTCTCCATGTGAATCCCACACTTGGTAACTCTCACAAAAACCCTTTTTGAATAGGTCCTCAATTACTCTATGTCTCAACTTGAACTCTGTGTTCCTACACACTTTGCATGGATAATGAATCATATCATTAACCCCTGGTTGATTAAATGCCCATTGGAGAAAACTATCCACTCCTCATATATATCTTAGACCAGCTCTATTCTTGATCATTATCTAACTTTTATCTATCCCTATTCTCTATTTCCTATATTAGGTAACATAGGCAGTAAAATTTCAACAATAAGAACCAGATTATAATAAAGCCACACCTTCAATTTCTCACATAGCTGCATAGAGCAAGCCACATTGTAAACAAGAAATTGTAATCCACTCAGAACCAAGTTTCATTTTCCACACCTAAAAATTTGAAACAACAATCAAAATTCAACTATCCACTACCATAAGTACCATATTATCCAACCAATGAATCCCCTACATACATGCATTAGAGACTAGGTAAATGATTCTTGATGCTAGAAATGATATAAGTGAATTGAGGATGTACCATAGCATATTATGTATTTGGGGTTGTTCTAAAGTCTTAAAGAGTTGGGTCTATTGAAACTTGTTCAAGGTGGTCTAAGATTTGTTGGTAAGGAAATATATACCTTTGCTGATACAATGGTTAAAGTTCTGGTATAAAGCAAAGTTCAATTAATTCAACTAATCCCTAAGTCCTTAAATGATAAACGCTAGTTTAGGGAGGTAGATAGGTAGGAGATCAAATGTCAATAAAACCAAGTAATCTAGCCATAAGAAGGCCCTAGAACTCCATTAGAAGGTGTACCAAATGGTTGGGAAGAATATTTAAGAGTTTAAAATCAAAAGTAATTGGAGTCACGGCCAAAACTACTTAAGTGACGGCCAGAATTCAAACAGAACTGATGAGCGCTGCCGCATGGATTGTTGCGCCGCAGCATAAATTGAAAACTTAACACAACACTTATAAAACTAAGCTATGCCATGGCAAGGATTGTTGCGCCGTGGCGCGAATAGTGCAACACTTACAAAACTAAGTTGCACCACGGCATGGTCATATCAAGTTGCAGCGATGATCATGTTTGGTATATGTTAGTTCCAGTAGGGAGTTGTGTCGCGGCGTGATCATCTCAAGTTGCGGCAAGGATCGTGTTTGGCATATGTTAGTTCTAGTAGGGAGTTGTGTCATGGCGTTGGTATTTTAAGTTGTGGCACAAATTTAATATTTTGTGCTAGAGTTACATAATCTTACTACATCACGACGAGGAGTATTCAAGTCGTGGTGTAATTACATTATAATGTATTTAGAGGTTTCAGTAACCATTTGAGCCATAGTGGAGATCCACCAAACCGCGGCCTAAATTCTTAATTTAGCTTTCAAACTTCTAAAAGTCATAACTTTGAGCATGGTAGTCCGTTTAAGGTGCTTGTTTTTTAATTGAGGTATTTTTTTGAGATCTATGCAATGGTGAACTGCCGTCACTTATTTTCTTAAAAAAAGCATGTTTTGGCCTTCAAATTTGAGATTTTTGTTTTAATTTTTTCTCAAAAGAACACATTCAAACACTAAAATGTAAAAGTTTATAACTTGAACTAGAGATCTCCAAATTTAGCAAACTTTGGCTCTAATTAAAGCTCCATGTGCCTACTTCATATTGAAAAAATTTTAGCCTAATCCTATATCTTTTTCTCCTCAAAAATTGCATGATAATAGAATTGGTCTCAATGATAATTTTGCAAATTCACCTTTTGCTGTCATGAACTTCGAAAATTTAGAAAATATTCTAGGTAAATCCAAAAATTACCATCTTAGGTTTGAATTAAACCTCTAAATATTCTCTAATTATTTACCAAGTTTTACACCTAGACTCTAACATTTGATCCTTCAAATGCATCCCTTTCCATACTTGCTCTATTAGAATTCTGAATTTGACACTAAAGAGTATATATGAGCAAATGATGGCCTTAAATCATTCCACTACCCACCCCAATACTTCTAACAAGTTTCAAATCATACTTTAAGACTACTAGAACTTTCTAAGCTCCTAAGAAATCTTTAGATCAAAATATGACTACCTAAGTTCCTTATACCACATATAAGTCACCATGCTATTTAAAACTTTAGAGATCACACAACCAACTATTATGTCTGGCTTTTACATACAACCATTATGTGACAACCCTACCTTCTTTTAATTATAATTATAGTTAAATACAAGATTATTGATTAATGATCAAGGTTTGAGGTCATAATATTTTACCACATTACACAATTATGAGGAAATTTGAACCTTGATGTTAGGGTCATCACCATACCATCACTACAAGACAAAACTCGTATAAAAGAAATTCGACTACCATAAGGGGTCAATGACTTAACTGTTCATTAATTTTATTACTCAATAACCTCCCACAAGTGTTCTTATATCATCTCCTACCATTATCGTTGAAGGAATTAAGGTTTCTAGGTTCAAAAGAGTAGGTTAGGGACTTACGCCGCGGCCTAAACCTCCCCCATCGAGGCCAGATTACTCTCTGGAATCATTGGGCAACTTTCACATCGTCGCGACGAGTTGGACCTTCACCGCGGCCGACCTATGTGGTGCCGCGGCAGAACGCCTCCTGGAATTATCACTCTCACTCCCAGGGTTCTCGCCTCGGTGCAATATATTCGCGCCGCGGCGAGTTTTGCTTCTGTCCAACCCTAATTTAATTTTCTCAACTCGCGCCGCGGCAGGACACCATGCGCCGCGGCGAGTTTTGGTTTTGTTACCCTCCTGGGTGATTTTTTTCGCTTTGCGCCGCGGCGCCTTTTGGCTCTGTCTCTCCTTTGGCCGCAACGAAGCCTTCTTGGCCGCGGCGCAACTCCCTTCTGTGACCATATTACCCAAATTTCACCCTCTACACTCTAATTCTCACCTTAGCAACACTCTAGGTCCACCTACCCTTATTTTAAGGGATCCTAATGGTGTTTATCTACCTCATTTACCCATCAATCCATCCATTACCATTGCAAAACTTAAATGCTACTTTCTACTTGTCCCCCTAGCTTATATTAGCAATTCGAGGATATATGACAGTAAGATCACATACATTAGCAACAATTAACATCCCATGCACATTCCATAGATATTTCATTCATCAACAACTTATAACCATATCCAAGGCATCCTATGACTACAATTCCCATATGGCAAGCCACATCACAAATTCAACAAGACTATATATATATATATGGTACTACAAGTTCCTACATTAATATTCAACTGTAATAAGACTTAAATCTTTAATGGTTACATTTCCAACAATCAAAATATGAACGCCTACGCTTGGCAACATGATTACATGAAGATGCTCTATAAACTAATAACAAAAATTGCATCTACCCTATTCTACTCAGACCAAGTGTAGCTCCCCACACCCGGCCTCAGCTCATGGATGTTCATCCACTTGCTTACCCTTATCCTTACCCGAGGAACTTTCACCTGAAATGTTAATCCCATAAAACGGGGTGAGATATAAATCTCAGTAACCAAGGCAATTCCATCATATATCCAGTTTAATTAACATATATGCATGAATCAAAATCAACAGCAGAATCATATCCATCATATTAGCAAATGAAATAATTAGGCTATCATGATTACTATCCCATACTAGCAATCATATTATCACATGTTAAAAGCCATTAACAATGGGAGAGGTCCGTCCACGGCACCCACTTCCTATTGAGCACAACCGGGGCTCAGTGCATCTGGGTTTGATCATAACCCAGTGCTCGATCGTAGCACATGCACGGGTGGCAGCCGCACCACAGCTCCACCATGGACTCACAAGGTCCAATCACAAATCAACAGATAGCCAACCAATTCATTCAGCATTTTTCAATCAATCATATATAGCAACATATGGAATTAAATCAAATATATACATGGAATTGATATAAACCTAGTTACCTCACTTGTAGACACTTGCAACAGTCACCAATGGTGCAGAATCCTCCTATAACCATAGCATCATAGAATTACTACTCTAATTCATCATTAATAGTTACAATCAATACCCAAAGAATTTAAGATGCTAGTGACTACCTAAGGATCACTTACTTAGCCTCTATAAGTCCCAAATTCGGATTAAAGCGTCATTCACCAGAAAACTCAATATTCCACCCAAAATCCTAAGCAAATTCGTACATAATTAATACCCATTTTATAAATTAGCTATGGGGGTCTCAAATTAACAATTAAAGCATCAAAATGGAGGGTTTAAACTCACCCAAGGTCAGCCCTAACCTCAACATACGAATTTCACCAAGAAAATCTCCAAACACTCACATTTCAGATTTTGGGTAGGATGAAAATGCTTCAAATGAAAAACTAATCGGGCCAAATTAAAGAGGAAGATGAGGGGATTAAGTTGTATAACTATTACCCTGGCTGAATCTTGCTCTAAGTGTGAGAAAATGCAGAAATTTTGCCTCAAACCCTAGCCTCCTTCTCAACCTCTGAATTTTGCTTCTTGAGTTTTGTTTTTCAGCAAGTGGGGGGAAGGGGCTGATGCATTAGGGTTTTAGGTGGGTTTAAGTTGGGTCAAATATGGGTCATGGGTTACTCCAAGGTCCATCTTCATTTGGGCTTCAGATTTTTGCTTGTTGGGCCAGTTTTTAGAATGTTGGGCTGCAGAATTTTGTTGAGTTTGGGCTAAGTTTGAGAAGCTCAAGAATGTGGGTCTACACAAGGGTTATTGCGCCACTTAGAGGAGTCTATACAAGGTAGATTTTGGGCCCCCATCACACTAAATTGGGTTGGGTCTGCATCTCACCAATTGGGCCTCCATTAGCCTTTTCTCAAGATTTATTAATTTTAAGCCTAGATAGAATTTCTATCCCAATTAAATCTCAAACCTATATTAATTACGCCTAATTAATCTAATCCATGATTAAAACCTTAATTAATTATGGGGTGTTACACATTAGGCTAAATACCATAGCCAACCATCAGACCATCAGACCAAATACAACCATCAGATCATTAGACAATTAGACCATCAGACCAAATACATCAAAGCATTAAATTTCTTTTCAAATCTTCCCCCATTGCCATATGTACATTTCCCAAATTAATTCAATTCATATGCTAAGCTTTTCAAATCAAAAGAAACTACATATATTTGGTCTACTTGCTACTAGCTTCCATGCTAAATTAATATTACATTTATCACATAACGTTCTATAAAATCTATAAAGAGCATGTTTAGATCTTTAAGAAAAAGTATGTTTTGGCTTTCAATTTTGAGTTTTTTGTTTTAATTTCTTCTCAAAAGAACATGTTTAGATTGTAAAATGTAAAAGTCTATAACTTTTATATTGTACAAATTTCAGCCCAATCTTACATCTGTTGTTCCTAAAAAATTACATGATAATAGAATTGGTTTTGGGTGACAATTCTACTGATTTACCTTTAGCTTTCATGAATTTCTCAAATTTAGAAAATATTCCATATAACTCTAAAAATTACCATCTTAGGGTTGAATTAAACCTCTAAATATCTTTTAACTATTTACCAAGTTTTAGACCTAAACTCCATCCCTTTCTGAACTTGCCCTATTTAGGTCTTGAATTTGACACTATAAAGTATATCTTTGCAAATTATGGCCTTAAACCATCCACTAATCACCCTAACACTTCTAACAAGTATCAAATCATATTTCAAGACTACTAGAACTTCCCAAACTCCCAAAAAATCTCTATATCAAAATATGACTACCTAAGTTCCTTATACCATATACAAGTCACCATGCTACTTAGAGCTTAGAGATCACACAACCAACCATCACGCATTCAAAGTAGTAATATTAAGAGTCCACAATAATATCACAAGAACCACAAAACACTAATCAAAATAATTACATTTATGTCAAATCAAATACATCAACATATTAAATTTCTTCTCAAATCTTACCTCATTGCCATCGATATATTTTCCAAATTAATTCAAGTCCTATGCTTGGCTTTTACATGTCATATATGCATTTTACAAAAGAATCAAGCTCTGCTACTAGCTTCCATGGTATATTTTCCAAATACATTGCATTCTATATGCATATAGGTAGAAATGCTTGGCTTTTACACATCATACTACCTATATCTAGCTCAGCTACTAGCTTCCATGGTCTTCTCCTTGTTGGAGGATCTAAGATAGAAGAGGGGATGAGATATGCAAATCTCAATAATCACGGAATCATTTCTACCTATATGCATACAGAATGCAATGTTTGATATAATATAGTTAAAACATGCCAAAATAATGATGCAAATAGGCTTGAGCATAATGTAGAGGAATATCACAATCACTTAAATAATTTCACATGCAATACTTAACACACAATGCATATAAGAGGAAATAACTTCAAGTTACCTCTATTATGACTTCTAACTCCAAAAAGGTGTCTAATAATCACTTCAAGAAAACTTAACCTATGAAGCAAGAAAAAATTCAACATGAGTTAGTAGCTTCAATATACCACACACACATCATAATCACTTTTATTCTTTGAATTTTTTTGGGTATAAACTACTCACTATATTTCCATCCCAACTAAACCATTTAAAGCTTTTAATCCCAAACATCCTCCATCCTCCATCTCATCCCTTTAGAATTCTCATATGTGTTTGCCTCAATAGTGAATTCATGCTAAATTACCATATTAAGGCTCATCTTCATTAAAAATCATCATGTAAGGTCTAATCAAACTTAAAGGAGCATCATCTAACTATTAAAGTATCAAGATTGAATTTGAGGTTCCAAATTCGTATCTATGGCTGCATTCACTAAGAAAACCATAAAAATCATTATTTTTTTACTCATTCTCATTACAAATTATCAATTAAGGCCTATCCAAACCAAAATGAACCATTACAAGCCATGGAACTTGAATATTAAACCAAAAATCCCAGTTTACAAAACTTAGGTTGATATTTCCTTCACAAATCAGAACCTAGGGCACTAATGGATGAAGAAGAAGATAGCATATGAATTTTAAAGGCTTACCCAACTGAAATTAAGCTTACAATGACAAAAGATTCATCTTTCATCCCTCCATTCTTCTTCTCCTTTGTTTGCTCTGCGTCTTTTTTGTGCTCTACTTCAGAAGTTCAGACTTAAGGTTGGAGCTGCTACAAGTTTGCGTTTGTTTGAGGGGAAATGAAATTTGAAGGTATTTATAAAATGTTAATAAAAATTGATGAGTTTTTTTAATTAATTTAGAAATTAAAATTGAAAAAATATATATGAAATATTAGATATATTAATTTAATGAATTTTAAAAATTGAAAATTGAAATCACAACTTACATATATGAATTCTACAAATTGAAATTTTAATTTATTACTGAACAATTATAAATAATAATATATTATTATTTGATATTTTGTGATGGTTTTATTTATAGTTTTATTTTTTTAATTAATGATTAAATAATTCATAAAATTAAATAAAAAATTAATTTTTTAAAAAGAAAATAGATTGTAATTATTTATCTAAAAATTAAATAGTTATAATAAAAATATCTATTTGATTTATTTTGTATGTTTGATTAATTTTTATATAATGCAAAAATCTAGATTTTGAATTTGAGATAAGAAACATATAAGTAGACAAAATTTCAATGTTAGCTTCAATTGACATGTAGGTAGCCTTGAGAAGAGAATATAAATTTGAGGATGGAATAAATAAATAATGGAGTTTTAAATTTGACAAAAGAAGCATATAACTATACAAATCTTTGCTTTTTCTATGATTTTGAAATTTAATTTTTAATCTTGAAAATTCTTTAAAACTCTACATACATATTTTCTTTAGTTTTGAACAATTAATTAAAATTTTAGCATATGATAATAAATTATGAATAAACTTTGTAGCAAATTTTAGTGAATCAAAATTTTGAATTATTCCATTTAGCCAATCGAGGGGGGAAAGAACATTTTCTATTTCACAAACAAGTGCTATTACGTTTGATTAATGATTAAAAATTAGATAAAGAATAATTAAAAAGACACTTTCAATAAATGTTATATAACAAATACATTCTTTGACATTATCTATTTCATTTATTTTGTATGTTTGATTAATTATTATATAATACTAAAATTTGGATTTTGAAGAAGAAGGAAATATTTTTGAGATGACATTTTGAATTTGACATAAGTAAATAAAACTTTATTGTCAGTTTCGATTAATACATAAGTGATTTATAGAAGAGAATATAAATTTGGGGATTAATTAAAAAGAATAGAGGAAAGTATGGGTGTAAATGAGTAAACAAGTAATGAAATTTTGAATAAATTTGCTTTTAAGCATTTCTACACTATCCTACTTTTTCATTACTTCTTCATTTATTCATGTATTTCATTGCCTTTTCAATGCATCCCATTTAGGATACTAAAATTTTGCCATTTATTTAATTCAATCAATCACTTTCATCTTCATTTTCTTTTTTAGAATAAATTATTTTCTTTTTCCTTTGAAATTTTATTAAAATTTTAATTTAGGTCTTATAATTTAAAATTTTATAATTTAAAAAAATTAATTTACTTCGTATTGATACTATAATCATTATTTGTTATTTTAATATTTCGAATATGTATGATTTACATAAAATAAATAATAAAGTAAAATTAACTCTCAAAATATAATTTGCAAAAAAATCATATTAAATTATTTACATAAATTAATTTAAATCATATATATTCAGAGTATTAAAATAAGACATGATTGATTATATAATAAAATAAAATATTGATACAAATTTGATAACAGCGATTAAATTAAAATATTTTAAATAATAAAAATTAAATCAAGAATCTTACAAAAGTATAAAGATTAAAAGAATGATTTTATTTTACCTTTATAATTTTAATAGTGTATTCCATCTCTGTTGATTTTAGTTTTTTTAAACGCTAAGTTTGAAATGATAGAAAAAAGAGTAGTGGGTGGCATCAGAGTACAAATTTTTTACTTTTGTAGATTTATAATGCTATGCGTGAAAAATGTGGAGTTAAAATTGTGGTTTAATAATATATTATGCAAATGGCAACTATCCCTCCTACTTTTGGGTAAGCTATGCATTTTAGTTAATAATTCCAAATAAATGTCCTCACTTAACAGCATCTTTTCATTTTACTCCCTTCCTCAATTGCTTTGCCTTTTATTAGAGGATACTTCTAATATTTATTTTCTTAAGTTCGGTGCTTTCTACTCTAGGTTTTGTTTCCTTTTTTATCAACAAAAGAAAAAGATAAAACATTTTTTGTCAAATTAATTATATATTTAATTAAACAAATTAAATATGCATCATGCCTTTAGAGCAAAACAAGCACACATTCGTACATAATTTGTTAATTGGTCATGTGCGCATATATGGTAAAATTTGTTGTAATTAAGGCCGCTTATTATGAATCTCTACACTAGTGTCATTGCATCTATTAGCGAGCTCCAAAGTTCACAACACGAGGTGATTATTATAAACTCAACTATATTACGAGTACTAATTGGGCTACAAATTACATTATTGTATATTTCTAAAATCAAAACACTAAAAAACCCCTACTTCAAAAATATCAGTATCTTCTGTTACTAAGTAGGCTATAGCTGATTATCATCGTAATCCTCGATAGGTGAATTTGAAAGTTTAAATGAGGGCAACCTCCATCCACGAACTCAGGTCTTTAATAATTGCCTTAGACATTCATAAATTTGATGCCAACACTTGTCGCTGAATCTAAAGTTGAAATGACCAAATGCGCTTAGAAGTAGAACAATTTTCTCTCCTGCTGCTATGCTTAGAAAGAAGAGACATAGATAGAGTGATGTTACTAAAGAGTTGAGTTGATGTGAAATTTAAAAACATAGGAACGGTATTTTCATATATTTGAATAATATTTTAATAGTTATCTATTTCAATCATCCCATTTCATAAGAGAAAAGGGATACTCTTCTTATTACATGATACAATAGAAATTGGAAAGGTAGAGAAAATGATAAAATTTAGGATTAAATTTAGTTTTTTTAACACTTTTTTTCAAAAAATGATATATAGATATAAGTCTAAAGAGATTTTATCATACAATATTAAATTATAAATAAATAACTCTTAAAAATATAATGTTTTTAAAACCAAAAGGGATACTCTTCTTATTACATGATAGAATAGAAATTGGAAAGGTGGGGAAAATGATAAAATTTAGGATTAAATTAAGTTTTTTAATGCTTTTTTTCAAAAAATGATATATACATATAATTCTAAAGAGACTTTATCATATAATATTAAATTATAAACAAATAACTCTTTAAAAGTGTAATATTTTTAAAACCAAACTAATCATTCAACTAGTAAAAATACTAGTTCAAAGTTCATTTATCTTAATGTAGTGAACTGTAATTGCATCGATAAAAGTTGAATATATATTTTTAATTTATTTACATATAAAAATATTTTTTTTAGTCTTATTAAGAATTTAATAGAAAGATTATATCATTTTATTTGTATTTTGGTACATAAATTATAATTAATATTATTAATTTTATAAATTTAATTTTTTTGATAAAGTCATATTTCTAAGTATAATTTATTTTTTTAACTTATTTGTATTTAAAATTTTTTTTTAGTTTTATTAAAAATTTTATAAAAAGATTACTACAAATTATTTGTATATAAAATTTAACTAATATTATTAACATTAAAAATTTTATTTTCTTTGATAAATTTATATTTGTTTATTTAAAAAAATTCTAAGTTCAAAAAAAAATTTTATACAAAAATAAGTTACAAAAATATGTTATAATTGTAAATATAACTTTATCAAAAAGTCTTTAGTGATAGCATCAATCTATTGTCATTAAAAGTTTTGGTGCACAAAATTTTAATTGATTAAAAGTTTTGAGCCAAAACTTTGTGTGGCAACTAAAATAGTTGTCACTAAAAGTTACTTTTAGTGGCAACTAGAATTTGTTGCCACTAAAACTTTTAGTGCAAATATTTCAAATTAATAAAAAAAATTTCACCAAAATTTTGAGTAGCGACCAACATAGTTGTCACTAAAAATAACTTTTAGCATTGACAATTTTCACACCATTACTAAAAGTTTGACATAAAATTGTTTAAATTTTCAAAAAATCATGCAAAACTTTTAGTAGCGACTAGTATTGCCACAAAAGGTTACCTTTATTGGCAAAATCAATTTGTTGCCACTAAAAGTCAGTTTTAGTAGCGATTTTTTGTTGCTACTAAATAGTTTTAGTGGCAATATTTTTTGTCACTACTAAAAATTTTATCAGAATTAAGAATAGTATTTTTAATGATAACTTTTAGCGACAACTTCATAAAGTCACTGCTAAAATGATTTTTTTAGTAATAACTTTTTTTGGTTGCTGCTAAAAGCCATCACTAAAAGTCTATCTTTTTGTAGTGAAAACAAGTATCATGTAGGCCTAGAACGATTGATAGCATGTTTAATTTATGTTCTAACAATTTTTTTTAATGAAACAAAATGTTATATCAAACTATGACTATAACTTAATTAATATAAAGATATAGGAATTTAGTAAATTTAAATTTAAAAAAATATCCATGGAAACAAATTAAGACAACTGCAAAGATAAAACAAACATGGTTCATACTCAAAGAATATAAGAATATTTGTAAGAAATTAAAGATTAAAAAAATTGACGAAATTATTCGTAAATTTTAAATCATCAAATCAATGATTAATTGTTTTTATGACTAAAGTCTATAAGGCCAAAAAAAAATAGAAATAGCCATAAGACTTATCGATTCTTTGTATTTGCTATGATTGAAGACCTTGTTTGGGTCTTAAGGCGGGTTTGGAATTCTTGAAAACTTATACTGTACTATGCTGAACGCAGTTGTATTGCCTTCTTTGTTTCTTAATTAAATTGCACTTTCTAAAAGATAACCTTGTCATAAACAAAGGGAGTTTCTCTTGTATGCATCTTCCTTTAAAATGAATAGCCTTGTACAACTCAAATCATATTTTTTTCCTTAATGGCCTGGAAACTCTCGTATAAGAATAGCAAATAATTAATAGGGGACCGAGCTGCATGTTCTTCATCCTATTTATAATATTCTATGATTCAGAGATCCACAATCATTCCTAAAGAGTGGAATGAATTACTTACAGGGGGTCACGAGCCTAACGAAGGCTAGTAAGAACTACGATAGATCGAAATTGAAATCGAGTGATTAATGAATGAGGACCCCAGAGTAAAGTGAAGTAAAGCTAATTGAGATTTGAATGTTAATTAGAACATCTAAAAATATAGGTTAGAGCCTTAGGATAGCGCAGAATCAAAGCCAAAACAGCCAAACGGGAAGATATGAGGGCCAGTGGCAAAACTGTAATTTTGGGAAACTCTTTAAAAACTCAAATGAGGGATCTTTAAATGAAAATTTTGAGTTTTTTAGGATTTTCAAAGACTCCAAAAACTATGGGAATTATCATAATGGCTAAAACCCTCCTGATGTGCGTTTTCGGCAAAAAGTTGACCAAAACTTTAACTAAATAGTTCAATAAGGTTTTAAATTCAATTTAGATAAAACTAATGGCATTTTATGAATTAGAGGATCTAAATTTTATGATGAAAAAGGAAGTTTTAAAAAAAGATGCAAAACAGGCTCAAACGAAGAAGTCAAAGTTTGGGGATATAATTAAAATTTTGGAAAGTGTATTAAATGACTCTCTACCTTCTTAAAAATATCCCAAATCTGCCTCCTCTCCAAATTGACTTATTTGCACTCTAAAATAGAACCTGAACCAACTAGAGATAGCGCAACCAAGAAGGAGCAAAAGGGGAGGAAACCAAGCTTGAAAAGTGTAAGATTTCCTTAGTTTTTCATGCTCTTTCCTTTACTAAACCTCTTATCCTCCTTCTCCTATCTTCTTCTATAGTCTTGTTGATTAATTTGGACCTAGTTTGTGGCTGGTTCAGTAAGGAAAGGATAGGAATTGCAAGAGCTCTTGGAAGTATAACAAAGTGCCTTTGAAAAGCTTAAAAGCAAAGTAAGAAACCATAGCCTAACTTACTTCTTCTTGGTTCTCTTTTGCTTGAGTGTCTCAGCCAGAAATAAAGAATTATATAGGGAGTTTAATTCTAGTCTAAACTTAATAGAACATGGGTTTTGAAGCACAAGGAACCATATGGAAGCAATAGAACTCAAAAAGAGGCTATAGGTAACAAGTATTTGAAACTAGGGATTGATTGCATCTAAGGATTTATAGAGCTTTCTAATAATGATTTAGATTATGTAAGATCATGTTTTAGTTTTTAAGACATCTAGGAAGCTCCATAGATGGCAAATTCCCTAGGAAATTGAAGAAAACTCCATTAGCTCCCTAAGTATGTGAGCATTTCAGTCAAGAGAGAGAATCAGTACCTAGGAAGAGTTTTCTTTGATTCTAATGATACAAATGTTCTAGAAATGGATAATAAATACCAAAGGAACTATTGGTTTGAATTTAGAAACCATGGTTTAAAATATGAGAGTTTAAGTTCCTTTTGTAGACATAAAGAAGCAACTTGGTAATTGGCTCATTGAATTGAGTTGGTGTGACTCTAAAAAATTTAAATGGAGTCACGTGACTTAGATTGAGTGAGAAATTAGAGTCAAGATTTTGAATTATATGAGTTGCTTCATTATACTCTTATATAGAACTATAATGGTGGCATAAACTAGATGTAGCTTGTGTAGAGATTATATAAGACTAGAAATGGTTCCATTGATTTGTTTGTATGTCATTTGATGTATCTAGGCTAAACAAATCAAGTCTCTCCCAAGTATGCTTGTGAGGCTGAGAGAGGAAAGTGGGAATACAAGGGAGAAAAGTTGTGCTTCTTGAGAAAGGTAGCTCTCCCTCCTTTCTTATATGCATCTGTTGGTCATGTGATTGTCATTGAATGCTTGTATATGTGTTTGAGCCATGAAAAATATCTATAGCTATTAAATTGATGTTTTGGTACCAATATACTTTTTTGAATTATGTTTAATTGTGAAATTACTCTTTATGAATGAAGTTATGCCAAAAGTCCTTTGAAATGGGTGAAGTGAAGTCAAAAGTCTTTAAGAATGGGTGAGACAAGACCAAAAGCCTCTTAAAATGAGTGGGACTAAATCAAAAATCCTTAAAAAGTGGATGAGACTAATCCAAAAGTCTCAAATAATAAGGTGAAACTAGATCAAAAGTCTCTAGAGCTTGACTTTGATTTTAATATGCTTATGTGATCTTGAAAGCATGATTTGAATGGTTCTTGAAAGTGTTTGCTGCATAGTTGTATTTTTTAACATGATTATATGCCATATATGCTTGCTTGAAAGGGTGATAGAGCTATTGAGATTTTTTGAATCTCACTCTCTCCCACTTTCCATCTAACTTTGTCTAGGTAAAGCCCAAAGAGCAAAGAATAGAGGACAAGGAGTGTGAGTTATAATACTTTGACAATAGAATAGTTTTTTATGTAAACCGATGTTAAAGTATGTATGTATAAGTGGTTTATGAGATGTAAACCCTTGAGCATATGTAAAAGCATGTAAATATATTGTAAGAACTAGATTTGGAATGAAATGTATGAGAATGTATGATTTGGACATCCTTAACCCATGATATCTATGTGTATTTTGCAAGTAAAATAGTGAATTTGAGTTCCATAAGGATTGGGATCTATTATGATGCTTTTACATGCTGTGTTTAAGCTTTTATACTTGCTCAAATGGCCATGGTTCAAGTAGAGCGCCATTTGATATCATTTGGAGTCCTATAGTTTCTATTTTAAGCCATATTTTGCCCCTGAACCAAAACTAGACTAAATGAATAAGTTTTTGCATGAAATTTGGTAGACATGTAGATCTCATTAATTGCGTTTCATAGAGCCAAAGATCATTATTTTTGGAGCTTTGTGGAAATATTTTATAATTTTTTAAAGTTGGCCAAATTATGCAAAAATTGTAATTATTACTATACAAATGATCTGTCTGGTTTTTGGTGTTTTTGGACGGTCAAATGAAGTCCAATGGCTATAAAATTTTACAACATGTAGTTGGCATCATAAGCTTTTTATAGCCACTAAGATCACTTCATTTGGAGCTCTGTAGAGAGAAAAATGAAAAATTGAATTTTCTAGTCTGCTGCAAAACAAGTTTTAGACCAGCAGCACTATTTCATTTGTTTTCATATGCCAAACGTAATTTTTTTGATCCAAAATTTTTATCGTAGTTATAGGACATCATGAGCTTTCCAAAAAGTCCACATTTGTATGATTTGGAGCTCTCTAACTCAAGTTATAAATTTTTACAATTAGTGCAGAGTTGATGTATTTGCTGTCATTTCAGGTCTTATGAGGATTCTGGATATTCTTTAAGTTAAACATGCTAAAATAACCATGAACAAACTTGTTCATGATGAAAATGAATTAGGGAAAAGAAATATTGAAGTTTGGACCTCTATAACTCAAAATGAATCCAAAGTGGCCTAAACTAAGTGTTGAAAATTTAGGAAAAAGATGAACTTTGCTTAAAACCTCATGATTAACATATATAAATTGGTTGGGGGTTGTTAAGGATAAGTTTGGCATTAAACCATATTGATTTAAAAGACTCAAGTAACATCCTGTAAACAAGATCCAAGATCTTGTCGAAAAGATTTTGTGTTATGTAGTGTAAATTCTAAGATTTTGTCGATAAAGTTTTCGCTAGTAAATACAAGGTCTTTTTATATAATGTGTTGATGTATGTATGGTATGGAATTGGTTCTAGATGATTTAAACCTAATATAAAAGCTTTGAATTGCGATATTTTCAATCCATTAAGAATGTTATAGACGTAAGATGATGTTAGTAAAGCCATATGATCAATTTATCCCAAGATTAAATTATTTTAGCCTTTAATAACGATTATTTCCACTACTAAAAGTGTGAATTTCATAAAAATAATTGTTTTATGCCATTATTGATATTATTTAAAAAATATCTCTATATAACTTGATATGGTGTGACACTATCCACCCTTACGTTGCATCTCTCTCCCTCCAGTTTGAATCATTGGCTTCAATAGGAATTTTCAAATTATCCATATTTCTCAATATAGTTAACGCATTGATCAAATGCAAACTAGAAATGTTAGAGCTTGTAATTGTTTGCCTTATTTCAGCTTAATATCAGCAGAAGGGGTGACCTCTATATGCATTAAACAACTCAAGTAATGAAATTTCTTTTGGTTTTTTCAAATCAAAATATGTGGCACTTATGTGTGTGGAGGTATTTGTGGAAAACTAAAAAATTCAAATTAAATTAAAAAGGGTTTTTTAACAAATCATCTCTGAATTTTCAACCATCTAGACTTGGTTTGGTGCTTCCGTCTGTTGGTAATTCTTTAAGACTTTGTTATGCTGAACGTTGTTGTACTGCCATCTTTGTTTCTCAATTAAAGAATCCCACTTCAGGGTACAATAAGGAAAAAGAAGAACGTCACAAGCTCTTTTGACGAGGAAAAAATTAGATTAACTTTGAAAAGTCCATCCAGTTTTTGATACAAGCAAGTCAGCAACAAAGTTCACCTTAGTACCACCAGTAATGAATATGACATGTTAAGTATTATGATTAGGATGCGTTAATCACACAAAACTTTATTATTTCTACTTAAATGACTCGCATCTACTCATGAAATTCTCAATGAGTTGGCGTAACTTAAGCTTTAAGGACTTGATGTTATATGATAGATTGAGATGGATTTGACCTTGTACCAAACGGAAATTTTTTATGACTGGCCTAGTCCCGTCGTCCTTAGAGCCTTCGGTAAGGCTAATCCATCATTTTTAATTTTTTTTAAAAGATAAAATAATACAATTGTATCATAAATATTTTAATTATATTCAAATCAACACCCTAATGTATCAAAACAAGATGATATCCAACCGAATAACAATTCATCTTCGTTTGCCTCTTCTTCAAAGCTAGATGAAATTGCACGTAAAAACACATTTGTCGCATCATCCGAAATTTACAATAGTAAAGTAAGTATTAGTCTATATATTTTAACATAAATCCAAATAATAATAAAAATACTAGGAAGCAATTCTTATTAACTTCAATGACTATTACAAAAATAGTAATTATAAAAAAAGTTAATTATTTTTATATTAGTCTAAAGAAGACTAGCCCCACACCTCTAGTTGAAACCCGACGGACGAAAGAGTCAATTTATTATTTAGGCTAGAAATTTGCCAGCTCAACTGATCACATTTATGAAAATAAATCCCCTGCTGGGACAGCATCTATTGTCCCAATAGAGGAAAGTTAAATTTTAAAAATAAATAAAATAAAATAAAAATAAAAGAACGAAAAAGTTACAACCTGTGTTTGGAGAGTCACAGCACCTTTGCTGCGGCATGACATGGGTTCCACATTTACATGCTGTCTTGTAAACAAAGTTCATTCCAGCAAAGCCATCTTAAATTGACCAGTGTATCCGAAATAAAATATACTAAACAAGGAGCAACTATTTTAACAAACAGTACCTCATTGAAAATGTGGTCTCTTCTCCAATGCCCTTTAATGGCTCCTCCATAGAGCAGAGAGAGGCAAAGTGAAGTGAGGATGGTGGAAAACAACAAAATGGTGAGTCATAGCTACTGGCCTGAGAAATTGCTGGGAACTGACTTGATATGACTGAACGATTGACTGACTGGCCTGAGAAATCGACCCGATCGACTTAGTTAACCCTATCGACTTGACTGCCGTGATTGACTTTATCAACTTGATCGACTTGATTGATTTCGCCGTCTTCACCAATCCAAATATCATTTCTTATATAAAATAAAATAAGAATAATCCTAACAAGGAGATCTCCAGCTTGACGGAAAAAAGGAAGACGACTTCCAACCGGGAACCATGCTAAAATGCCATTAAATAAGATGAAGAAAATGAAGATGAATCCAATGACATTTATAACATCTGCAAGCAATGTGTTATTGCTCACAACCAAACGTGTAGCAGCCATAAAGGCCACAGTCATGGTTATAAGAGCCAAAAAAATAAAAAACTGAGCATACTGATATACTGTTACCGCAAGACGACGATCACCTAGCTGGATCCATAGAAGCAAAACAGAACCGAGGGTGGAGCCATACATAGCGACCGTGTTGAAAGCTATGAATATCTTGAATAATGTTTGATCGGCCAAAACTGCCATGCCTCTGTTTCTTGGGACTGGGTCATCCGAGCTGTATACGCCACCTGGTACTGTGAAACCAGCTGCAAATGTCACTGTAGCTATCAGTATGGCCACAAGTATGAGTGTGTTGGCTGCATCCTTCACGTTCCATTCTGTATTGGCGGATGCTGCGCGTCGTACACGCAACATTGTCTTCAGCGGGACACCAGCACTTCTTAAAATCACATCTGATAGAAACTGCATAGTAATCGAATCAAACAAGTTTGTTTTCTTGCTATATTATTTTATAAAACTATAAGTGTCTAGAATCAAAACCTTTCGAAAATGTCTTTAAAAAAAAGAAAAACATAATTGATAGATACTTATATATCAATCAAACCTCTTGACGTCTCATTGGAATTTTACACCGCTTCCGAACAATATCTCGAGCTGTTAAACCTTCGTTATTCACAAGGTTCACATCGATCTTTTTGTCTTGTAAAAGAAAGAGTAGAGTCCAATGATAGAATTTTCTTGAAGCCAAATGCAGTGGGGTATCTCCATTTAGGTCTCTTTCATTCACAGTTTCACAATGGATTTTGGGGTTTCGCAATAGGTATTTTACCACATTGTTTTCTCCACTCATTGCTGCAACGTGAAGAATGTTTCGACCTTCATTATTGAGCGAAAGTCTGGCATTAGGATATTTTAGTCGAAGCAATTCTTTGACAACCTGAACATGGCCCCTTTCGCAAGCAAGGTGAATTGGAAAATTGCCATTTGAGTTTCGTTGAAAGGCACTCAGGGTAGATTTGTTTAACAGTATACGAACACCTTCCACGTAACCGATGTATGCTGCATAATGAAGGGGAGTGTCTCTGTTTTCATCTCTTAGATACATTAGCTCTTCTCTTACATTCACTATCTTTCGCAATAGATCTCCACGTAAAAGCAAACATATATTAAGTGAAAGTGAAACAAACAGAAAAGCAGCATATCAATTAATCATTTTAGGAGTTTCTATATAGATATATATATATATACACACACACCAGAATTGCGTTCTGATATGGCGGCATGAAGTGGAGAGTTTCCACGGCACTTTGGAATGACCTGGTTTGGGGGAAATGGAATTTGCAAGAGATGACAAAGAATCCCCTCATCCCCTGTCAGGACTGCCAGATATATTGGTGACTTATAAGGATCATTGTTGTTCCAATAGCGGACCTGAGCACTTTGACTACTATGCGCATTTAAAAGGCAAGTAACCCCATCAAGATGCTTGCTCAAAACAGCTTCGTGCAAAGCTGTGTTCCCATACTTATTCTTTGACATTATAAAGTCATCTTTATCGGGATTTCTATATGTGAGAAGAATGACCTTGATCACTTCAATATTCTTAGCTCTGGCAGCAACGTGAAGTGGAGTATCGCCTCTGATGTTTGTCTTACTCAGCAGCTCAGGATAGTGAGAAGCAATCAGCTCTGCAATCTTTTCTCTCCCAAATTCAGCTGCAACATGAAGCAACGACTCACCCGCGGGAGTGACTTGATAGATAACGGTGGATAAATCGAGTTGCTCTTGTACACATACTTCCTCCAATAGCTCAACAAAGTCATGTACATCTACATTCCCAGCACGAACAGCCTTGTACAATTCATAAATCATAATATCTTCCTTGATGTCCCTAAATAGCTCATGATTAACAGGTAAATCGAACCGCATAGCTTTCAGTCTGCTCATCCTCCAGTCTGAAATATTCGCTGCCATAGGAATTTCCAAATGATCCAAATTTCACACTCTTACTAGCGCCTCAATCAAATGCAAACCACAAATGTTAAAGCTTGTAATTTTTTACCCAAGTTCAACTTAATTTGAGCAGAAGGGGAACCTTTGTATGCATTAAACAACTCAGGTCAATGCAAGTCCACTAATTAATTAAGAGCACTGCTCAAGTAATGATATTTCTTTGACCAGTTCATGCATGGGCGTACATTTTCCCCCTTTCTTCCTTGCTTATTTTTCACAATTTGTACTTTGATTAATGTTTATGTTTATACCAACAATAAATCACTGAAAAATACTGTTACCACATTAATTAGAAAATGATTAAAATGTAAAAATACAAATCTTTATCAAAATAATATATATCTATATTTTACATACTATACCATTGAGTTGTTTATTTGTCATATTAATTCAGCAATGTTAATCAGATAAATATATACATAATTGAATAAACATATATAAGAAATTAATAACATATTAGCCATAACACTACAGATTTAACACTTAATGGTTACGAGTTACATGGGAGGTAGAAAGATTATAGTATTTAGTAATTAATATGAAATTCTTCGTCACCATATAAAGTCAAATTTTTTTTATAGCATTTCATCAAACATTTTCGTGTGATAATGGTATCTATTTAATGATACAAAATTGATGATATAAAATACTTCAGCAGAAGACTACTGATTTGTCTTTTCTCTTTCGTTGTCATGCCACTATAATGGAGAGTAGATTGAAGCTCATAGTACTTATTATTATTATTATTATTATTATTATTATTATTATTATTATTATTATTATTATTATTATTATTATTTTATTTTAAACATGATGCATTTATAAGAAGACTTGCACAGTTTTTTCAAATTTTTTTCTTCATTGATTAAATTTTAAAAGCAGATAACATTGTGGCAGCCAGCTGTAGCCAATAACCGTTGGTTTAAATGTTCTATGTGAAGTTTGATTTTGAGCTTTCTCGTTAATAGATTCTTATCAATATTTCAATTTAAAATTTAATAATTTCATAATAAATATGATAAATGCAAAGTGTTGTTATATAATTTGTAATATAATGTGCATTTTGAAGTCTCACATTGAATAGGGTTGAGTTAGTTAAAGGCATATAAAAAAAAATTATTTGATATGTCTAAATAAATTATATATATATATATATATATATATATAAATGATTTAGACTTACAAGCCTAAATAGTGATGGTTGTGGTTTGTCTATTGTTTTATGTGAAGTTTGATTTTCAACTTTCTCTTTAATAGATTTTTATTAATATTTCTATTTATAATTTATTAATTTACAAATAAATATGATAAATGCAAGGTGTATTCAAAATTTTTTATATAATTACAAAATATTTTATCTTATTATTTTGATAAATATTTGATGATTTTTATTGTTTGTTCTCTCTCTCTCTCTATTGTCTTTGAAACTATTTAATATTTAAATAAATTATTCTTTTGAAAAATTAAGAATAAATTACTCTCCCTTTTCCTAGTGATACACAAATAACATTATTTTATCCTCTATTTTAAAAATATACGCAACTCTCACTTGAAAATAATAGATAACCTAAATATCCTCAAAAATAATATTTTTTTCTTTAATTACATATATAACTCATTAAAACATTTTTTTATACTTTATTTAAATGTTATGTATTTTGTGTTAGAAATTATAAATTTAATTTATTTTAAATAAAAATAATTATTTTATGTAAGTTATATACATATTTAATGCTTATAAATAGTAAATATCAGATTATTTTGATCAAATAGGATAAAATTTTAGTTTATATTTTGCTATACAGGAGGCTAATATAATCCACCTTTTGATTATATATATATATATATATATAATTTGAATATCTCTTCTTTTTTGGCACTCTAGTTTAAGTTATCAAAACTTGAATTATTATACCCGTAGATTTGACTAATAGTGGAGAAGGGAACAAGAGGGATCTATGTATTAGAGTCGACGCTGAACCAAGAGTCTTTCAAGGAAACGAGTACCATGTGAGCTGAGAATGATTCCTAGAATATTTCCTTTATATTCTAAATTTTTTGTTTAATTAAAACAAAATATTTTATCAAACTATGACTAAAACCCAATTAATATAAAGATATCGAACTTTAATAAATTTAAATTTTAAAAAACGATATGCAAAACAATCAAATTAAGACTGTTGCGCACAAAAAGTAAAACAAAATTGGTCCACACTTAAAGAATAGAAGAATATTCGTAAGAAATTAAAAACGAAAAAAAAAAGGTTTTTCACCACATCATCCCTGAATTTTCAATTATCAAACAACCGATGATTAATTGTTTTTATGACTGAAGTGTACATATGACAATACTCAAATTAAATTAGAAGACTTTCAGCCAAAAAAAATAATAATAAGAAAAAGACTATCAGAAAATGATTAACATGTAAGAATATAGATCGTTGTCCAAATAATTACGTGTGTTCGTGTGTGTGTGTGTGTGTGTGTGTATTACATATCACCATTGAACTGTTCATGTGTAATATACAAAATTCAGCAATGTTAATCATAAAAATTAATATATACAAAATTGAATAACCATGAATAAGAAATTAAAAACATTCGCTTTAACACTACAGACTAAGCACTTAATGGTTACGCGTTACATGGTAGGTAGGGAGATTAAAGTATTTAAATTAATTTGAATGTCTTGGTCAACATACGAAGTCATTTTTTTTTTAGCATTTTGTCAAACATTTTCATTTGATAATGGCATCTATTTGAAGGTACAAAATACTTCAGCAGAAGACTACTAATTTGTCTGTTCTCTTTCGTTATAGTGCCACCATAATGAAGAATAGATTGAAGCTCGTATATAGATATTTAAAAAAAAATGACGCATTTATAAAAAGACTTGCACAGTTTTTTAAATTCTTTTTCTTCAATGATGAAAATTTGAAAGCGGACAGCAATGTGGAAGCCGGCTGTAGCCAACAACAGTTGATTTAATAATGTTTTATGGCAAGTTTGATTTTGAACTTTCTCATTAATAGATTTTTATTAATATTTGAATTTAAAATTCAATAATTTCAAAATAAATCAAATATTTGATGAATTTATTATTTGTACACCTTATATATATATACACACGCCTACATGCAAATAACAAAAATTAAATTACATTGTCTTTTGAAACTATTTAACATTGGAATAAATTCTTTTTTTTAAAAAAAATAAGAATAAATCATTTTTTCTTTTCTTAGTGATACTGAAATAGTATTAGGTTATTTTTTATTTAAAAAATATACATAAATATCCTTTAAAAATAATAGATGACCTGAATACTCTTAAGAATAATATCATTTTTTTAATTAAATATATAACTTATTAAAACATGTATTTTTTTAATTTTAATTAAATTTTATTTATTTTGTGTTAGATACTATAAATTTAATTTAATTTAAATTTTAAAATAATTAATTTATGCTAGTTAAATGCATATTTAATACATATAAATAATAAATTTAAAATTATGTTGATTAAATTAGATGTAGTTTTAGTTTATATATTGTTATACAAGAGTTTAATATGATGCATCTTTTGATTGTAACAAACTTGGATTGTTATTTTTGTAGATTTGACTAGTAGTGGAGAAGGGAACAAGTGGCACATATGAAGTAGAGTCAATGCTGAACCCAAGAGTTTTTCAAGTGTAACGAGTAGCATGTGAGCTAAGCACGATTGATACTCATATTTAATTTGTATTCCAACGTTTTTTTTTCAATGGGAACAAAATATTTTATCAAACTATGACTAAAACTCAACTAATATAAAGATACTGTAATTTAATAAATTCAAATTAAAAAAATTATATGCAAAACAATCAAATTAAGTCAGTCACAAATCTAAAACAAAATTGGTCTACACTCAAAGAATATGCGAATATCCGTAAGAAATTTGAAAAAGAAAAAAAGGGTCTTTGACCAAATCATCCCTAAATTTTCAATCATCAAACAACCGATGATTAATTGTTTTTACGACATATGACAATACTCAAATTCAATAGGAAGACTATCGGCCAAAAAATGTTAAGGCTTGTAATTGTTTACCCTAGTTCAGCATAATTTCAGCAGGAGGGGTGACCTCTATATGCATTGAACAACTCAGGTCAATGCAAGTCCATAAATTAAGAGCACTGCTCAAATAATGATATTTCTTTGACCTGTTCATGCATGGCACATCCCCTCCCCCCCCCCCCCCCCCCTTCTTCCTTATTTCCACGTACAATTTGTACTTTGATTAATGTTTATAGTTATACCAACCATAAATCACTGTAAAATGCCGTTACCACGTTTATTAAAAAATGTTTAAAATGTAAAAATACAAATATTTGTCAAAATAATTATATTTTATTGGTGTATTTTTCTGAAAAGGGATTAGATAGACAGTCGACATGATTGAGTCATGGAAGTGGTCTTCAGGAATTAACTTTTTATCCCTGGTTTGGAGTAAGCAGACCCACAAGATCCTAAAAATAACTAAGCTTCGGATTGAAGTCTCAAGTGTGCATGTGTAACAGAGCCAAAGAATTGGTAAATAAAATTATTGTTGAATTGAATACTAACAAGATATATAAACTTTGAAATTAATAATAGAAAAATTGCAAAAGAAATTGAAAGCAACTCAATTAAAAATTGAATGGAAAGCAGCTAAAAAATAGTAAATAAAACAATAGATAAAACTGATAAATTATTAAGAAAATAAAAGTTGTAATTGCAAGGTTTTTTTAGATGTTTGTATATGTCTTCTATGGTATTATTTACTTGCGTTTTGATGGCCCTATACATTCACTACTAGGCCATGTCTACTACAAAAAAATACTAAATTTGCGGCGGAATTTTGTGACAAAATAAATTTCCGTCGCAATTTCGCAACAAATTCGTCACAAAATCCGTCACAAATTTTTTGCGACGGAATTACTAACAGAAATTTTCCATCGCAAGAAGTTTTATCGTTAATCCGTTGCAAATCAAGTTAACGATAGAAATCAACGACAAAATTTTCTATCACAAAGGAGCAGGATAACTAATTCCAATATTGGGATGGAATTCTGTGACAGTAAATTCCGTCGATAATTTGTGACGAAATTAGCGACATAATTTTCATCACAAAGTCTTTTCCATCACTAATCCGTCGCAAATTCCGTCACAAATCTTAATTTTAATTTTTTAATAATTTATATGATATAATGATTTATATATATATCTCTCTCTTGGAAATGACTTAAATATTATTAATGTTATAGAAACTCTTAATAATTTATATAATATAATTTAAATTATATATTAATAATTTAATTCAAAAATGAGATAAATACTAATATGCTTAATTATTCTATGCTCAATACGGGGTTTTTGTTTTTATTCAAAAATTAAAAATTTACCATTTTATTTATTTTAAATCATATATTAAAATAAATATATAATATATATAATTAATTAAAAATAGAAAAAACTTTTCAAGTCTAAAAGCGTAACTTAAATAAATGAATATAACGAATGATTTTACTAAAAAAATAAAAAAATGAAAAGTAAGAAATAAAAAAAAATCAAATAAATATTCAACTCAAAAAGGAAAAAAGATAAATAATATTATAAAAATGTGACAATATGTTTCTTTCTCAGGATTTTACAGATATTAAAAATGGCTCCATTCATCCAATATACTTCAATTATACCACCTGTCGCTCACCTCTCTCCTCTCCTAATTAGTTTCTCCTCTTTGTTATGCTGTTAACTCTTAGTTAAAATTATACTTTCTTTTGTGTTTCTGTTTCTTTCTACACTTGCTTAATTGATTGTATTAAGGTTATTCTTTCTCTGAAAATTAAAACTTTATCTCATTTAAATATCAAATCTATAGAATTCTCTCAAAAGAAGCAAAAGACTAAATACCCACTCTCAAATGAATGGAAGGCAAAATCTAATATGTATCATATTATAAATTTGTAAGAGGAAAGGAGATCTACCCCTCTCAAATAAAAGTAACTAAATTTTCATTGTTAATAAGCCAGTTAATTTTGTATACAATCCTCCCCCCCCCCTGTTTTTTGAATAAATTCTATTTATATAAAATCTTAAACAAATTGATTTGATCAAAAGCTCCATAGGAGATGACTTGGTGGGCATACAATTGCAAGCTAATTACTTTTACTAATGTTGGCAGTTTGACAGCCATAAGCAAAATTTTGGTGCCATTGTTGGGAAGCTAATTAATTATAATCAATTAGATTAAAAATTTTATTATTTTCAATATCAATCTAGCTTTCTTACTTTGTTTCTGTGGCCCATTCCAAAGCCTACAAATTTGATATTTTGAAATAATTTTACACAATACAGGTTATAAGGGTAACTAACTCTGATTGAGTTAAAATTTGATATATAGGTTTTAGGTGTTGTGAGAAATAATATTCATAAAAATAATTATTTTTAAATTTTATAGTACTTGATTAAGGTTTTAAAAAAATAAAGTGATATTAGAATCCATTTTTTTATTGTAGGATTAAGTCAAAAATTAGAATATTTTCTTTCGAGTAAATCAAAAGCAAAAGATTATTTTCTATTAAAATATCACATTCACTCAAAATGATTAAATTCATAATTACTTTTAATAATTTTACTTATGGTTTTGAATACATGCCCTTTTAAGTGCAATTTCTTTTTTTGGAAAATTTGCAAAACACCAAAAGGAAAAACTTATCAAATGATTTGGTTAAACAAATGAGTTTTTTTAAGTGTGCTTGATGAAATTTCATTCCAAAAAATTTTAAATCAAACAAAATTTCACAACAACCTCAAACATGCGTTTAACTCAATTATTAAATTCATTAGACTATGATTGTAATAATTATTTTTCACCTCGGTAAAGTTGTTACTTTGTTATATATATATATATATATATATATGTTCTCTTGGAGACAAACAATTCATGTTTATTTTGAACTAAAGACAAATTAATACGTTCCTATCAAATTAGAGAATCTCCACAAAAAATTCTTGCCATATTATCTCAAGAATTTGACAAAGTAAAATTTTATTTTTTCTAATTTTGTAGATATTTTTAAGGTGGTAATATTTAAATATCAATGCAATAATGAAATGTTAAATATTGCACCATGTAGGCTAATAACTCTATTCTTAACCACTTCAATTATTTAAAGAAAAAATTATTTAGTAATCAAAACTATTTTTTTAATTGAAATCACATCTTTTAATTTTAAATTATGATTGAATTACATGTTACATTTTAAATAAGAACTATTTATTAATCAAAATATAGATGAGATTGATATCTACAACTGTGTATTAATGGTAATTTGTTTATATATTGCAATCTTAAATGATTGGACATATAATTTATTAGATTAAATTGTTAATTGGATTGTAGGTTGTTTTATTCCATAAAAATTGGTTTGAGTTTCAAAAAATGAGTTTCACATTTATACCTTCACTAATACAAAAATTTACTTGCATTTTTAAAGAATATTACACATATTATGATGGGCTAGATTCCATATAAATTTTTCGAACACAATTATATTAGCCAAGTTGGAAGCACGCGTGGTTAGTGAAAATTAAAAAATTTAATGATTTATAGATAGGACATAATTTTTTTTAAAAAAAAAACCTTTTTAAGCATTTGATGTGTTATTTTCTAGTTTCTTCATCTCCAAACTTATATTGGATAATTCATATCAAATGAGTAAAACTCTAACTCATCTTCATATGTATTGGATCATTAAATCAGTGAACCTAAATCATTCACCTAAAAAATTTTAAGGGAATTATTTGTTCTCAAATAAAAAATTATATTTATATGAAATTAATTCATATAAAATTACAATAAAAATTTATATGTCTTAAATATCAAAATTTATAAAATATTATTTAAATGATATATTTTAATCATATATATTATCAATTTAAAACAAAATAAGGCTAAGCATAAAATATATTTAGTACCTGTCTTATTATCCATAATTATCTTTAATTATTTGTTTCATTTTTAATTTAGTACTTATCTTATTATTCACAAATAAAACAGTTTATTCATTTTAAAAATTATAGATAAAGTTCAATAAAATCAAATTTAACATTTTGTAGTTAATTAGAAACTAATTTTTAATTAAATAAGTAATTTTTTGTGTTGGTTAATAACAACACTTAAAATCTAAATATAATTTTAAAAATAAGAAAGGCTGATAGTTATTTTTAACAAAAGCTTGAAGTGAATGATTCATAATACTTATTATAAATACACTAGTTTAAAATATACTAGATTGTGCATTCACTGTAAATGGCGAATACATTCCTATTTAAATTAAGATTATGAATAAAATAAAATGTCTTTCTTTAATATAAAAATTGAATGGATAATAAATATATACTTTAAGGACCGAATAATAATCCATGTAGTAAATAAGACAATAAGACCTAACAACTTCAAATTCTTAATTGAAAAAATAGTCAACAAAGAAAATTAATGTGCTATATTTCAAGTAAATCTTGTATGAAAATCCTCAATTTTATTAATTTTTTTAAGGCTTTATTTCAAATCTTGAACTCCTCTCTCTCATCAAATTATAAATTTTCTAAATTTTTATTGTTTATCTTTATTAATTTTTATTATTCGATAATCAAATTTTTATTGGTAGAGAGTTAATAAGACAACAAATTACACTTTTAATAAGTTGTTAAATAATACGTGATAATTTTTTGGAATGAATGTTAAAAAAAGCCAATATTAAAATCATATTTGAAGGATGAAAACAATGGTTTTGTTTAAAAAATATAAATTTACCAATAATCATATCTAAATTTTGAAGCATACTCAAATACTTGTATATATTTTTGAATTTTCCCTACATTTTTCCTATTTATACTTATCCCCTTGAATTGTTGTATATCCTTTTCCCCCCTTGGTTTTTGGTTTTTGCCAATTTAGCAAAACAAAAAGAGAAATATCCTAACATAGAATTGTATAATACAATCTTTTTAGACCCTAAAGTAGAGAAAGTTAAAAACAAATATAAAAAAAATTAAAAGAAAACTAACTTCTAAAGGATAATGTTTGGCTTGTATATGTAGTGAAGTTGATTCTTAGTCTTTTTTTTTTTATACTTGTGTTCTAAATAATAAGTTTAAAAAATAATATAATTGAAGGACAAAAAATTGCAACTATAAATAAAAATTATGCTTAAAAAAAATAAATTTGTTGTATAGTTACAAATTCTTGAATAATTTTTATTAATATTTACAATTTTTGACCTTCCAATTATGTTTGTTTTTTCAAACTTATCACTTGATGCTTAAATATATGATTTAAAAAAATTGTTATTTTTAACTCTAACTAGATCCCTGTAACCCACCTCTATAGGATTGCAAGGGATCCAAATTTCAATTCATCAATGTTTACTATTGAGTATTGACATGTATAACAAAAATAAAATAATAATATTACAAATATGGAAATATTATATAATTATTACAAATAAAATGATATTTTATTAATTTTTTGATTTATTGAACAATTTAAATTTTTTAACAAATTTAACTTATTTTTATAATTATAATATTAAATTTAATAAAATTAACAAAATATTATTTAATAGTTATTTATAGATGATGTTATGGATTTACAATTCCATCCCCGCAAAAGTAATACCCAGACAATAAAAGCCCAAACATCATTTAATAATTAGTAGCGTTTTTTTAATTTCCTTTTGGTATATATATATAAAAGTGAAAATACTGAAATACTTGATTAATAAGATAATTGTATTTCATTTATATATGAACAAATTACTTTTTGCCTTCTTTGACTTGTCCAAATTATTCAAATCTGTCATTTATTCTAAAAAGATATTTTTCCCTTTTAAATCAAGAAACATGTTATACTTACCTGACCTTTAACTTTATATTTTTAAAAGTATAGGGATTCTCTATTTTTAGAAAAGTTTTCTATTTTTTAAGAACAAAAAAATATGTTTGAAAATGTGTTTTTAATGAAGTGTTTTGTAAAATAAAAAAAACATAATTAAGCTTTCAGAAATAGAAAAATCAGAATATCTTTTAAATATTTTGTAACCTTTGTACTGTAAAATTAAAAAAAAATAAAAAAGTAATTTTTTAGAATAATAAGTTAAACAGATTTTTTAACTTTTTTGTTTTCAAAATTTGTTTTAAAATGTATCTATTTTGAAAACATTAAAAAGCTAGAATATAACCAAACAGGTCTATAATTTTTTTTATACTTATAATTTCTGACCTCTTAATTTTTTTTGAATTTATAATTTGATTTCTAAAATAAAAAAACCTATTGTAACATGATTATACTCTCTACAGTTATGTAAGACAAATATAACTTTATTTTCTCTATCTATTTCTAGGCACACTATATATTTATTTACTAAATATAAAATATTCAGATCCATTCATTTGTTACTGCCTAACATTAACTTCACATAATATTCGTATGACTTTATCCTTACCCACTAGTATGACCAATTTATGTAATTAATAATCTTTCCATTCATAAATGGTGTGTGTAGTGGGTTCTATTTTTTCTTTCAATTTCCTTTTTATTAGAATTACGGGGTATTGATTAATATTTTTTTAGTGTTTGTTGTAATATTTGCTTTCAGCTTTTAGATTAAGCTAAAAATCCTAGCAGGATGCAGGCACTTAGCAAGAACATTTGCGACTTTCCTCAGCTAATTTTGTTAGGAAAAATTAAAGTTTATTACTCCATTAAAGATTTTAATATTGAAAGATATTAAATTCTTTAATTATTCTAAAAAGTGAATTTAAAATCTTAAATATAGTTTAAAATTTTTATTTTTATATTTTTAAAATAATTTAAAATTTTAAAAACTTTTGTATAAATATATTTAATTTAACATTCCCAATTACAATTTTCCTTGAATGTTTAGAGAAAGGTGATGTTGCACATGAAGAAACATGACGTGATAAATATCTTTTCCATATTACCCCATTTCTAATGCCACTGACGCGTATTCTTTCGGTAAAAAATGTGGAGATCCAAGAACAGGGGTAAGAATGTGTTTCCAATTTTCTCTTGGGCTTGTCGGATCTTGGGGCACCGCTTCTCATCTATTGTCTCACACGCCTTGTACTCTCCGCCAAAAATCCTAAATCATCCCCTTGCATTCGAAACTCATCCCCCCATCGCCATCTCTGCTTGAAGCTTTGTGAGGGTCATTGTTGGGTCTGTCATTGACGAAGTGCTCTCCTCTGTTAGCTAAGGTTTGTCCTTCTCTTTCCCTTTCTCCATTGTGTCCCTGGGTACCAATTTTTTTAGCCCAAAATCAATGTATATGCTCTTTGTCTTCTCCTTCAGAAATTGTTTGTTATTATGATTTGTTATTGCTGTGTGATTTGTTACTTCTTTGATTTCCACTAAATATGTCCCTGGGTATGATTTGTTATTGTTGGGTGATTTTTCAAGATAAACTTTACGAATAAACTTTATGACTTCATAACCATTAGCGAACATGGTCTAAAAAAGACATACCCTCGTAGTGTATCTTCAATAGGTGAAATGCATAACAGTAATAGATGTAAAACCAAAGCTCCTAGCTACATTTTAGATGATATTCGAGTATGGAAACAATGACAACAAACTAAGAGTGGTTTCTCATAAGGAGAAGAGTGAAGATAATAACATTAGAAAAGCGATAACAAATCCAACTATTTTATCATTCCTAACTAACGTACCGCTATACTTGAAGGCGAGGTATGATTGGGTCATCGAGTTGTCTCAGGTTGAGCTTTATACTCTACCTGGGGCCGTGGAGTCTGATAGTGGTACTTCCTTGGTAGACGACTAATTATCGTCTAACAGTCCACTAGAGAGAGAGTAAAACGACCCGAAATCCTAGGAGCTAATCCAAAATCACCTACTCGATTGACAGGCATAGCTTTTGTAGCTGCTTTATCTGCTTGAAGTCGTGTAAACCAGAAATGAATTAACAAATATGAAGCAAGACTTACTCCCTCCCAGTTACCTACGTTAAGTGCCCAATACCTATTGGACACTTGCCCTTGGGGTGCCTCAGCAGCTTTGTATGATTCATATGAAGCAATCGGATGCGGATTATTCTGCTTCTATGGGGGATTCAGATGTGGATTTTGAGGGTTCCTACTCTTCTTAGATAGCTACTTACTTAGGGCTTCTCATTACCTGGGGAGATCTTTCTTTCTATGATAGAGAGAAGAGCGAGGTATTGTGACCGCTTTCTTTGATTTCCTTACAGACAGGGAATACTAATGATATCGCCAGTGTATCAAATGAAATGGGATAATGCTCATGTCAACCAATTCTAAGAGGCCCAGAGTCCTCCACTCTCCAGCAAAGAATGGCCCTCAGTCTAGTGACCCACTTCTTCCATTCTTCTGAGGGTCGAGGCTAATTTTTCATTTTCCCAGCACTCTTCTCCATGGGCTACGCTCTTAGCAATATGCTAGTTGAGTCAGCAGGGGAGTTGGGGGGTTAGGGGTAATACCCTACTTAGGAGTTTAAAGGATAGGCTACTAAAAGTAAGAGGAAGAGATGGGATGCTACTTCGCGAAAGGGCTTGAAGCTAACGTGCACTCGGGCCGTTGCTTGTTGTGCTCACTCTGGTGCTTGTTGGGTCACTTCACTCCCCGTAAGGACAAGATAAGAGAAGGTAAAAGGGTTGCAAGGGAAGAGAAGGGCTGGGGTAGGCTGGTAATAGGAAAAGAATAGGAAGAGCTGTTCCAAACTCTGCTTTTAGTTGACAAGGTTTGATCCCTTACCAAGTTGTTACTAACTAAAAGACGATACCTTACCCTCTCCTAGACTTGGCTGATCTCATCCCCTCTCTAAGGGACTTGCCTCTCCCCCTGCTGATGAGCATTCATCAAGGCCTTAGTCAAATCACGTAGTCACTAGAGCGAAGAGAAAAGGTCTTTCTTTCCTCTAATGTATCTACGCAAGATCCAAGCAGACAACTATCTTTGTACTGAGAAAAGAACATTTAACGATTCATATGGGGAAGAATCCACATGATGACGATAAAACGCATTAGAAAGCTCTAGAGAGCAAAATAGAAAAAAAGATGAAATCCTTTGGCAAAGGTGATAGATGGAAAGGCAGTGAAACGGGATTTGGAATAAGCTAACCGAGGTTTGACACCGTCAATCAACTGTGATGTAAGGTAAGGAGAATTCAGTATTACTTTCCAGGTTGGTTCCCCAGTCATACCTTGGTGAAGAGGTATACGTGAGGTCCCTAGTATGTACCATGTGATCAAGGAAGGAAGCCTTGGACTACCATGGATACGACCTTCTCAGTAGACCGCCAAGGTGAGACTATTGAATCAAAGGTAGACAGCCTAAGAGGCTTAATTCCAAGGGGCAAACAGTAGTTTATTCAAGAAGATCTGGGCCAGGCCAAGAAGCAGAAGACTCTCCCGAAAGAAAGATTGTTTTCTATTAGTAAGAGAATCTCAGAAGCTAAGCTTTGAAAAGGCACTGCTCTAATCGGCGCATATGCCTAGGTTAGGACTAGCTGCTGAACTGGCTACTTGACTCTTTCCTATCCCTATGGGAAGCATGAGGGAATTCTTCTATGACTCATGGCTCAAGGAATGATCTGATCTTCTTTTATGAGATGAGAAAAAAAATCAAAGAAAGAAGATAAAAAAGAACTTTACGAGTTTGCCATGAAGGAGCTTCAGATGACCATATCAAAATCAAAGTCTTTCTGATCTAGCAAATTGAATCATAAGAATGAATGAAGAATGAAGTTCGGAAATAGTCTCCCTTTTGGTTCATATAATAATTTAATATATACTCTGAGAACATCTATTTTTTTTTAGGTTATGCTTTATTGGGTAGCTCAAAATGCAGCGTAAAAGAAAACTAAAATATTGGTCTTTCACGTTATGCAGTTTGTTTTATTTTCACTTAATTATTTTGTGAATTCTTTATTCACATTAGCTGCAATTATCCCTCGCTTTCTAAGAGCGGCATTCTGAGCTTTATTCTAAGCAGAAATTCTCCCTTGCTTCCACTCACTTCCTTTGATGGCAACTTCGGTTGAGGCTTACTTTCAATTCATAAAGTCTTTCAGAGCAACAAGCTGCACTTTCTTAGCTGCACCATCGAAGGCGCTGCTCTCTTTGGCCTTCCCTCGCTCTAACTCAAACCAGAATTAAAGAAGTAGCTTCGAAGCAAAGCTAGGATTTACATTCTTAGTTAGACGGGAAAGAAAAGAGTGGTGAGGAGCGAAGATAGTCGATTGTAAGGAGACCAAAAGTAATCATAGGGGTAATAAAATATTATAAAATAATGAATAATTTTATAGCTAAAAGCTTATTTTACTTATATCTTCAATGATATCATTATCTTAGGGGAAGCCAACAGATGCACGAATGTTCTTGCAAACCACAGCTTGACTATGGCCTTAGGCATGCATGTTGGGGATAGTCTACCTTTTTTTCTTAGCTTGTTCTTTATTTTGGACCTTACGAATGGTTTTCGTTAATTTGTAATCTCTTTCTTTGGGCTTTAAGTCCCATTAATCTACCCAAAAAATATTAATATTTTAAAATATTTTGTTATGCTTAATATGGCTAGAATTAAGATATCATCATTTTAAATGAGATCATAGATATCATCTAAAAATTAGTAAAAAATTATATTTTTGAGTTTTGAGTTTTGTTAATATTTAATTATAAATGATAATTTTTTATAATTTAATATCATATCAATACAAAATTATTGAGTACCAGAATAACTTATAAATTAATATTCTATACGACTATAGTTTAGATATTGAATAAGTAGAATACCATCTTACAATAATATGAAAATGCATATAAATATGTGGAGATTACTGAAACTATGAAAAAGACAATTGGAGAGCTGGAGTAGTCTCCAGAAGCTCAAAGGTAAACCTAACAAATAAACAAACAAACAAATAAAGAGGCTTATTGGAATATATTTTAAAATTGTAATTGGAAAAAAAGAAATATTTTAATTATTTTATTATTTGAATATTTGATAATATTTCATTTATTATAATTTTAAAATATATCTTATCTTCATTATCTCCAAAATTTAAGATTGCTATAGTTAATGGGTGAGTAATTGATTAATTTTAAACAACTAAATATATTATATTTTTTTATTGGAAGCCTGTAACATATTTTTTACAGCTTATCATTCTGAGTTTTAAACGTTTTCCCAACAGAAAAGATCCTTTGAAAAATTACTAATACTGAAGTCTCCTAAATTTATCAAAAAAAAAAACTTCTAACAAAATAATATTCTTCTTTTGTGAATTCTAATAAGGTGCACTTAGGGATGCCATCTTTATGAAGGTGCGTGCGTTTACAGTGATGTTCTCTCCCATTCTAAAATTGCTGCATTTATTTATTTTTCACTGGAATACAAGTTAGCCAATATAAGAAAAACAATGAATGGTTACTTAAGTAACCATACTAGTTTCGTGTCTAAATTTTTTAATCTTCAGAAATTCTTAAAAGTGGGATAGAGTGATATATGAAGCTCATACAAAATTTATTGTCTCATGTTATTTCTCATACAAAAAATTTTGAGATATGGGAAGATTTTTTTCACATGTGGGTTATTTCATTTATATTCTTTTTAATGAAAAAGAGATCAAATAATATAAAAATGAAACTCACAGGATAAATTTCTATATTTATCAAAACACAAGTTTCTTTTTCCAATTTCTAATTTCCTCTTCTCTCTTTATTTACCTATATTGTAATGGAAAAGGAAATTTGCTATGTGATCCCATTTCATATCGATTGGTCTCTTACAAATGAAGTAGTATACTAGCTGCATTTAAAAATTTTTCGTACTAAACGTCTCTCCAAGAATCTTAACTTGGAAAAAGTTTATCTTACAAAAAAGTACTTACATAATATTGTTATTTTTATTGTAAGAACGGATAGCCTTGATATATCGGCCTCATGTTTAAAAAGGTAAAAATACTAGTAGAAAATCAAAAGTTACAAGCTTTTTTATGTAAAAATATTATATAATATTATTGTTATAATTGTATTTTTTTTTTATTATTAATTAAAAATAAACTAATCGTTAAAAATGTCATATTAGATAACATATAAAATCATTGATACTTTTTTATTATCAATATTAGGCTGAGATATTGGGTTGCTTTTTTTCATGTTTGACTTTTTTGGTTTTCAATTGCATTAATTTCTTTTCTAGCTTTATGCTTCTACCTTGTGCTTGTCCTTCCTTTGAGAAAAATCTGTTGGACATAGTAAGCGCTGTTTTGTGGATTATTTATATAGGATTCTTATATTGTTTTTCTTTGTTCAAGTTATTTCTTTCTCGCAAATTGTATATATAATGATGAAATTTTGTATGAAAGATGCATACATGGACTTCACGATTGGTTCTCAAATTTTGAAATACAAAAAAACTTGATGTAAAGTAGATGTTACCAGCCTTTTTTTGTTACTACATTGTATAACTTTAATGTTACTGACTCTAGTCTTCATGATTAATGACCCCTACTTGGAATTGGACTTATCAAATCTTTATTCTCTCAAAATATTCTTATCCAATTACTTAACATTAAACATATTATTAAGAATGCCAAAATTAATAGTAGGGGAAAAATAAAATAAGTAATCCATTCAAATACTCTCTTATAAACTCTTTTATTTTTTTTCTTCAAAACATAACTATGAACCATTATAGCTTTGTAGATGAACTTTTGATCATTATTAAGTATCTATTGGACTACTTCATGACTACTTGAAAACAGATAGCTTTGATTGAATGGAGATGCCAGAAAATCAAAGATGGATGTATAATAGAGTAGATTCGAGTTGACGATGTTTTACAATAGAGTTCGAGCAAGGTGTTGAGGAGTTTCTTGCCCATGCATGTCGATTACCTTCTTTTTTACAATATGAGAAAATTAGGTGTCCATGTGCCTGATGTAAATGTAAGAACTATCTTTGTCTTGACGAGGTGAAGGTACATATTTATAGACATGGATTCAAGTCAGACTACTATATATGGACTAGTCATGGTGAAACGCCGACTGCCTGTCATTCACCTGTATGTCCAATGTCAGGCATCCAACATATCTCATAGGACCTGCTTGGGAACCAATTGTCACAATATGACACCATGGTGATAGATGCAGCTGGGCCAAGTTTAAGGGATAACTATGATTGCTCTACTGAAGAGATGGCAAACCCAGATGTAAGGGTATTTTATGACATGTTGCATGCGGCACAACAACCCTTATGGGAAGGTTGTGAAGATGAATCTAAACTTTCAACAGTTGTGCAGTTACTAAGCATTAAGGTAGAAACCAACATGTCACACCAGGGCTACATTTAGTGTCACGACTTATGCAGAGAACACAACCTAAAGACACTTGTATGCCTCTAAACTTGTATCAAACAAAAAGTTGGTGTCAAAATTAGGGCTTGGTTATATGAAGATTGATTGTTGTGATAATGGGTGTATGTTGTATTATAAAGATGATGCAAATGCAACCCAATGTAAATTTTATAGTGAAGCACGGTATGTCGCAAGAAAGTGCCATGGAAGAAAAAAGAAAATTGCAACCAAGCAATTGTGGTACCTACCACTAACTCTTAGGCTTCAAAGATTATTTGCTTCTGGAAAAATAGCAAAAGAAATGAGGTGGCCTTATGAGAACCGTCGAGCAACTGACATCCTCACTCACCCCTCTGATGGAGAAGCATGGAAGGTGTTTGATAGCATATACCCCGACTTTGCGTATGATCCATAAAACGTTCAGCTCGGGTTGTGTGCTGATGGCTTTACACCATTTGCCCAATATGGGAGAAAGTATTCTTGTTGGCCAGTTATTATTACTCCGTACAATCTACCCCCCGCGATGTGCATGAGACAAGAGTATATGTTTTTGACATTGATTATCCCTGGTCCCAATAATCCTAAAGGAAAAATTAACATTTATTTACAACCATTAATAGATGAATTAAATTTATTATGGATTGATGGTGCCCTAACATATGATGTCTCATTAAGACAAAATTTTCAGATGCATGCCGCACTATTATGAACAATCAATGACTTTCCAGCATATGGCATGTCATCTGGTTGGATGACAGCAGGGAGATTGTTATGCCCTATATGTATGGAAAACTCAAAGTCATTCCAATTGAAGCATGGGAGGAAAACATCTTTCTTTGATTGTCATCGACAATTTCTTCTACTAGATCACCCATACAGAAGAAATAAAAGCTCTTTTTATAAGAATAGAGTTGAGAACTCAATCCCTCCACTGCGGTTAGATGGAGAGCAAGTTTGGTAAAGAGTGTGCAAGCTGCCAAAAGTGACTGAGTGGGGAAAATTTGTAACAATCGAAGGGTATCATGACACTCACCATTGGACAAAATAGAGCATATTTTGGGAATTGCTATATTGGAAAACCAATCTTATTTGACATAATCTTGATGTCATGCATATTGAAAAAATGTGTTTGACAATATATTTCACACTGTTATGGACACAAAAGGGAGGACTAAAGATAATACACAAACTCGGTTGGACGTGGAAGAATATTGTCGACGAAAAGAATTAGAACTTGTGAACAATGGAAGGAAAGTTCTGAAGCCAAAAGCACAATATACTTTGAATATAGAACAAAAATGAGCAGTTTGTCAATGGGTAAAGAACCTAAGACTCCCTAATGGGTATGCATCTAATCTGGCCCGATGTGTTGACACAAAAGAAGAAAAGGTATATGGAATGAAGAGTCATGATTGTCATGTATTTATGCAACGCTTGCTTCCCATTGCCTTTGGTACTTTGCCTGAAGCTGTGTGGAATCCGATAACTGAGATTAGTCAGTTCTTTAGAGAACTTTGTTCCACTACCTTGATGATGGCTTAGTTAGAGTTATTAGAACAGAACATTGTTGTAACCTTATGCAAGTTAGAAAAGATCTTTCCCCTTGGGTTCTTTGACTCAATGGAGCATCTACCCATCCACCTTCCTTATGAATCGAAGGTAGGGGGACCTGTTCAATATCGATGGATATATTCATTTGAAAGGTAATAAAGCCTTTTACTATATGTTTCAAATGAATATATGTTTGAAAGGTAATAACACTTGTTCAACTACTCTTTATGTAGATTCCTCTATACCTTAAAGCAAAAAGTCAAGAACAAAGCTCTAGTAGAAGGATCTGTATGCGAAGCTTATATAATTGAAGAGATCGCAACATTTTGCTTGCATTACTTTGAGCATGATGTGCCATCAAAAATTATGAGACCTCCAAGAAATGATGATGGAGAATCAGGCTTGCCAGCACTTTCCATTTTTAACTATCCTGAAAGGCCTTCTGGAAAATGCAAGTGTCATTTCTTAAATGATCAAGAAGTAGATGCCGCTAGAAAATATGTTTTAATAAATTGTGATGAAGTGCAACCTTATGTCAAGTAAGTGATATTACTTAAACAATTCATTTCTTTGTATATGCTTAACACATTCCTTTACTATACAGTTTATTTGTTCATGAGTTAGCTTTGTCCAATCCTCAAATTATGGATGCTGAGATAGAAGGTCAGATTGAAGCAAATTTTCCCACATGGTTTCAAGAGCATGTACGTAGTAATAAATTGTAACTAAGTATGTATTAAATCTAACCTCAACTCACATAAAATGTTCAAAAATGTCACAAGTTCAAAACCCAGCCAATAATATTTTGGATCTATTTTTACATGACATTGCTCGGGGACCAAAGAGAAGTGTTAGAACTTGGCCTATTTATTTTGTTAATGGGTACAAATTTCACATACATTCATTAAGTCATCGAAAATCAACAATAAATAGCGGTATATGTATTAAGGGGACTGACTTTGCACAATCAGAATATGACTTTTATGGCATTCTAAAAGAGATTGTGGAGATTGAATACATAGGGATTCCTGTGAAGCGATTAGTGTTATTCAATTGTCAATGGTATGATCCTTCACCTAATCGTGGCATGAGGGTTCACAAACAATATGGGATTGTTGAAGTTTACGAATTAAGGAGGTATAACAAGTTTGATCCATTTATACTTGCACAACAAGCGACGCAAGTGTATTATACGTCTTATCCTAGTTGCCACCAGAAGGCTAATTGGTTAGCTATAATCAAGATTAAGGCTTGTAGCATAATTGATGCTTCTTCATCCAAAACAAATATAGGGCCATTTCAGGTGGATGAATTGGAAATCATATTACCTGCAATCGTCCCAAATGATGAATTCCATAACCTAAGAGACACTGGAGGTTCATATGAAGAAATAGATATGTTAACCATTAACATAGTCTGTGACGAAGAAGAAGAAGAAGAAGAAGAAGATAATGATGATGAGGATGAGGATGAGGACGAGGATGATGATGATGATAATGATGATGATGAAGAGAATAAAGATAATGATTCTGAAGATGATGATGATAATGATGCATAGATTAGGGTTGGGTTTTATTTAATTTTGAGTTTGAGTTTCTTATAATATATTTTCTTATTTTAAGTGTGAATTTATTTATTTTTCATTCTATTTAATTTTTTAGCAACTTATACTGACTCAAGTTTGCTATTATATATGTAGATGTCAAGTCGTGGTTCTAGGCGAGGTCATCCTCGATGGAGTACCTCTACACCGCCACCTCTATACCCTCAATCATCTCATTGTCCTCTGACTTCAGCACCTACTCCAGCTCCTATAGTGCTAGACGCTTCCACTACACCTGCATCAGCTCCAACCATGCCCGAATCATCTAAGAGACCCTCAGCATCACTTGTATCATCTCCTCCTGTACTATCCCCTAACTCCCAGTACTCACATCCCACTCCTCAGGGTCCTTCCACTAGTTCTACATCAATGTCACCTATCCAACCTTTTGGCCGTGACCCTACAGATGGTCGAACATGGTTATATCCTGACAAGCATACGTAAGTCATCAAATTTATATTATTTTATTTATTATTCATTTAATAACTTAATGCCATTGTAATATTTTTAATCATTGATGTTAAATGATTAGATTTAATCCTATTGTTGCTGTTGTTTGTGATATTCTCCCTATAATCCTAGCAAAATTTGAACATCCATGTTATAGTTGGAAAGTAACGCCTCCTGAAGTCAGACAACTATGGTTTAATGAATGGGCGGTATATATATTATTCCATCATTATATATTTATCAAGTGTTGATTTCTTTTTACCTCAATTTGTCTCAATTTTGAATTTTTTTGGTACTTATGTAGAAAAAGTATAAATGGCTGCCACAATATGACCAAGTTATTATACATAATTGGAACAAAAAGTGTGGGGTCGTCTTGCGAAATGCAATGCACAGAGTTCGGCTAGACTTGGAAAAGAGGGTCACGCCTAATTGGATCCCAGATAATGTAATGGTCCAATTAAAGCATTATTAGGAGTCAGAAGAATATAAGGCTATATGCCAGACAGCTAAAAACTACTGAGCATCTACCACGGGATGCAACATAAAGAGAGTAGCATTCCTTCAACTGAACATAAGAGGAAGCTGGTAACCATTTAAATTCAAATATAATCATTGTTTATTTACTGCATGAAATAACTAATATTAATAAATAACTGCAGACTTTAGTACTTGGAAGGCTACCTACAATGTTTGAATTGTTCAAGCACACACATTATGATGAGGCAACTAGTCAATTTGTGGACCATAGGGCAGCTGAAGTTTATGTATGTATATGTTTATCTTTTCCTTTCTCTCTGAAATTATGTTAATGGCCAGAGGCCTTACTAGCTATAGTGTGAGTCTTAATTTTTTTATTTTGATTATAACTGGACTTGTACTGGTGGCCAAATGCCTAACAAGTAGTAGTGTTAGTCTTTATTTTAAGTTTTGATTATAATTGGACTTGTGCTGGTGGTGAGTGGTCTAACTAGTTGTAGTGTGTCTTCATTTTTTGTTTTAATTAACATTGGATGTCTTGATTTTTTCCTTTAATTATAACTAAACTTGTGCTGATAGCTAGAGGCCTGACTAGTAGTAGTAATGAGTTTTTATTTTTGGTTTGATTATAATTAGACATGTCCTAATGGTCAGAGGTCTGGCTAACTATAGTGTGTATTTTTTGTTTTGATTATCATTGGACTTGTGCTGATGGCCGAAGGCCTGATTAGTTTTAGTGCAAGTCTTTATTTTTTGTTCTGATTATAATTGGATTTGTGCTGATGGCCACAGGCTTGACTAGGTATAGTGTCTCTTTATTTTTTATTTTGATTGTCATTGGATTTGTGCTAATGGCTAAAGGCTTAACTACCTTTAGTGTGAGTCTTGATTTTTTTTAAATTAAACTTGTACTGATAGCTGGAGGCCTAATTAGCTATAGTATGAATCTTTATTTTTAGTTTTGATGATAACTAAACTAATATTAACGGCCAAAGGCTTAAATAGCTGTAGTGTTAGTCTTTATTTTTGGTTTTGATTATCACTGAACTTGTGTTGATAACCAGAGGCCTGCATAGTCGTAGTGTGCTTTTTTATTTTAATTATCACTGAACTTGTATTGACGACCAGAGATCTAACTTCCTGTGTGTGAGTTTTTATTTTTTGTTTTGATTGTCACTATACTTGTGTTAACGGCAAAAAACCTGACTAGTTGTAGTATAAGTTGTTATTCTTTGTGTTTGATTGTCATTGGATTTGCGCTGATAGTCAAAGGGCTGACTAGCTGTAATGTGAATCTTGATTTTTGGTTTTGACTATCATTGAACTTGTGCTGATAGCTGAAGGTCCAACCAGTTGTAGTGTTAGTCTTTATCTTTTTACATTGTCACTACAATTGTTTGATCTTCTATTTAGTGTCTTTTACTTATTTTATTATTTTGTTGCTAGCAATATCATTGCATATTCTTTTCATATACCTAATTGTATAATTTCAATATTTGATACCTTTGATTAGGATGGCTTAATATATTTATAGTTTCAAGATACTTAGTCTTTCTTATATGATTACACATCATGTTGATACTTTATGACATAAAATATACTTAAACATGTGCATATTTTTGTTTCTGGATGAATTGTCACTATTTTCTTTATATTAAAATTTTCTTTCTTTGATTCTATTAACAGGCTGATTATTTAAGGCTTAAGAATGCTAGAACTTCTACTCAAGACTCACCAGGCATAGCATCAAATGATATAGATGATGATGATGATAAAGTTGCCTTATGGTTAGAGGCTGTAGGTGGCAAGAATAAAAAGGGTCGTATCTTTAGAGTAGGATTTGCAGCTCATGATGTTGATACTGTTTGTTCTCGTGGGACCTCTTCTTCCATTAATAACTCAGGGCTCCATTCAGATTTTGAAGAGGAATTACGTAAGAGGATTGCCACAGAGACAGCACCTTTGAGACAGGAGAACCAAGAGCTTAGAGAGTAGAATCAACAAATCTTATCTATGTTAGATCAGCATCAGCAAATACTTAATAAGTTGCAAGAACTTGAATCACGTTTATCTCCTGCCCCATCAGATCCTGTACCGGAAGAATCAGCAGTTGAGAAGACAAGCCCTGATGATTGTCCCCTTTTATAGATGTGATTTTATTTTTTTATGGCATTTTAAGTTATGTATTTTAAGTTAAAGATTGTTATAATTTGTTTTATAAATGTTTAACTGAGGATCATTTTAATATATCTATTATTTTTTATTGAATACTATTATGTTATTTTATTTTATTGGATAGGTAGCATAAGTAATATTGACGCTGTATTAAAAAAATATAATATAATAAAAAAATTAAATAAGCAGCGCATTTTTGACGTTATTCTGTCACTAATTTGAGCCAAATTAGTGTCAAAATAATCAGTGACGGATCAGTGACGGAATATTTCGTCACTAATTTGTGACGAATCAATGACGGAATATTTTGGTTGTTAATTACTGATGAAAATTTTGCATCACTAATCTGTCACAAATTAGTGATGGAATTTTCCGTTACTGATCCATCACAAATTAGTGATAGAATTTTTTGTCACAGATCCGTCACAAATTAGGTATGGAATATTCCATCACTAATCTGTCATTAATTAGTGACGAAATATTCCGTCGCTGATTTGTGACGGATATTCCATCACTGGTCCGTCGCTAATTTGTGACGAAAAATTCCGTCACTAGACTATCACTAATTTGGAATAAATTATACCCACAATTAGCGACGGAATTGGGATCAGTGACGGACTATTCCATCGCAAATTAGTGATGGAATTTTCATTTTCGTCACTAATTATTTAGCGATGATAAAATTATCGACGGAAATAATCCATCGCTAACCAATTTGCAATGGAATTATCCATATTTAGCGACAGAAATTTTCGTCGCTAATTCTTATTTTTCTTGTAGTGGTCCCTTTATCATGCGTGGTAGCCTAGTGTTAAGACCTAACAGTCCATTGAAATAATTATCTTTCCAAATCCATGCTCCTCTAATTTTCAACTTTTCTATTATGTGAGGATCCTCAATTGGTGATGGGACTTCAACTAACTATCATATCGATAGCTAATCGAGAGTGGATCTTCTACTGTTGGAATTTTCATTTTGTTGTGCTGTTGGGAGAGTGGGAGAGAAGCAGCATATGTTTTGATTCTTTTTTTTTTTAAAAAAATTAAATTTACTTATCTTTTCTTCAATTTCTTTTAACTGCAGCAATAACTAACAGCAAATGATCCACTTCCATAGCTAATCTCTTCAGCTCGAATTCCTTAACTGCATCTTTGGCTGGTCTATATCATTCAGCTGATATTTCACAATTTTTTGTTGTTAATATATATATATATATATATATATATATATGTTACAAACTACAATTCAACTATGCGCATGCATGTAATATACAATATTCGCCAATATTAATCATATAAATATATACATAATTGACTAACCATATATAAGAAATCAATAACATATTAACCATAACACTACATACTGAACACTTAATGGTTATGCGTTGCATGGTAGGCAGAGAGATTAGAATATTTAGTAATTGGAAAGCATTTATGTGAAATTTTTTATATTTTTAACTTTTTTCAATTAAAATATGATAAATGTATAAATCTCTTCTAATAACATAATAAGTGTATAATATTTATAGATAAATGCATAATTCTTTAATTAAACTATACACCTGTGATATTTTAATTAGAGAATTTAATGATAAGGATAGAAGAATTTGTATCTAAATCTAATCCGAATTTCTTGGTCAACATATGAAATCAATTTTTTTCAAAGCTCATAGTTTTCCTTTTAAAAAAATATGATGTATTTATAAGATGACTTGCACAGTTTTTCAACTTTTTCGTCATTCATTAAAACGAGTGTTTCTACCTGTCCGATGCACTGGATACTATATAATTTAATATGAAATTGACAAGTTATAAATTACATAATGATTTTATAGGGATTAAATAACATCTACAGTAGAATAAGACAAAAAATGGGTAACTTTAAAGGTTCTAATGAAGAGGTAACATATTTTGTTGTTGTAAATTGGTTGCGAAAGCAATAGCCATATGAGATAACGATATGTTGTTAAAACTTGTAGTGTTTATCTATTCACTTAAATAATTAACAAAATTTGACCAATTTGTCATAAGAAAATATTTTTAATTCTGTTGAAAAAAATTACACCATTGTTAGCAACTTCTTTCTTTTTGAATTTTTAAACGCCGTTTGGTATGTAAAAAAACAAAAATTAAATTCTGTTAAATGTCTATAAAGTATTTTCAAAATGTTTTAATTTAAAAATATAGAAAGATTAAAATTTATGTATTATATATATATATATATATATATGTGTGTGTGTGTACACGTGTGCATGTGTGCATAGCGTGCGCACATGTATCTTAAAACGAAAATAAACTTTTATATATCAAGTATAAAAATTTTATAAACATTTGTAAAATTTATCAAAATTTAGTTACTTATGTATATAAAAAAAAAAGAACTAGTTTTTATCAAGACAATTAAAAAGTTTTCAATTTGAACAAAATTTCATTAAACATCATCGTTTTCTAACAATAGTTACGATCCGTATCATTAGATACACGAAACCTTTATGCTTATGATGATAAGTAAAATATATTTATGAAATCCTTTATGCTTGAATTACTTTATTTTGTTACGTTGCCTTCAAAGAAAATTTCTAGTGCATTGGATAACGTCACTGGCTTTGTTTTGATGCTAGTTTGTAGATGTTGATAATCATATTAGAAAAAATATGGATTGGGTAATTATATTAGAAAAATTTCTGGTATACTTATTTAGAAAATTAAGTAGTGAACAAACATTAAAAACATAACATAGGGTCCGTACAATGAACGGACATCTCGTAAGACAGCCGTGCACAAAAATAAATATATTATTAACATGTATTTATAAAATTAAATTAACAATAAAATATATGTATGAATGCTCAAATTTAGAGTATGAAAATTACAAATGTTCAAGAATAAATAATAATAATAATTAATCAATCTACAAACTATTGCCTTCAAAAGTCATTAAAATTTTACTTAATAAATTACATTAACAAAGTACATTTTGTCTTCTACCAAATGAATTGGAAAATATCACAAACGAAAACTTTTTTAAAAGACATGAGATTAACCTTGCACATAAGGAAAAAAAAGAAAGAAAAATTATATAATAAACAGTATTACCAGTTATACATTATAATGTACATCAGAAAAATTATTATTTTCTATATCAACTTAAGCCTTCTACAACATACTTTCCATTTGATCACACCAAAATAAAGTAAGATTCTTTCATCCCCCCTTGCACAAGATACTAAGATATAGAAAACTAATGCTTGATTCCCCACTTCTCATGAAAGTTAAAACTGTACGGGTATAGTTCTTGGAGGGTCTTGGGATTCAGCTTAAAGTTATGTAGGGTAAACCTACATGTTGCATGTGTTATATGCTTGGATAAGACGTAAAATCATAAGCATATAATAGCCGCTATACAATCTGAAACTAAAGGTGATGGTTTCTGGATTTTGCATAATTAAGAAGATGAAGATAGAACTTGTTAGACAGTGTCTTTTCAGAAGAGATACCAAGAGACCAATCAATAGATGGAGAGATGATTATCTGCGAGTGCATGCCTATGGTGGTAATGCAATTAAAATTATGGTGCTAAGCTGTATATATAGTAACAAAAATTGAACAAAGAACTCTTAAATATCATAGTAGTGAATAAAGAACTCTAAACCATTCAGTCCTAGTAGTTTTTTTCTCTTTTTTTTTGTGGCTGTTTTGTTTTGATAAAAGAAGAATATGTTTGAAGTAAGAAGAGAAGTACATAGAGGGAGAAAAAGAAATCCTCCTCTGAAAATAGACAAAGGAAACCCAGTAATTTTAGCTTTGATAAACCTAAAATAGTAAACTCAATCATGCATATATGAAGGCAGAATATTAAAAGCTGAAACATAAGCAATGAAAACGCGGGAACCTACACTATTGAAAATTTTATAACTAAATATGCTGTAAAATAAAATTTTGGCCAGGTAATTTGAAGTCCACCACCAAGAGCGGCTCACCTTCTTTCTACTTTTCCCATCAACAAATGTCATTAAGATGCTATACGTTGGGTTGAATGCTCCCCGATGGTAAATCTTTATCTATTTTTGCCCAAACATCAGTCAAGCTTAAATTTAAAATCACATGTATAAAACTAAAATATACATAGCCAAAATAACAATACTCACCATTTCTAGATTCCCATATTTAACTTCTAAGTTCCAAATACTACACACACAAGCAAGATTCCCCTACTATTGTCCTCAGTCCTACATGCCTATAGCCAAAAGAAATCCCAATTCATAAATAAGTTTGTAGAGCTTCCCATAGACCATAAAATTTTTGAAATAGATCAAATCAGAAAATATTAATAAAACAAATAATAGAATACCATCTATAGTTTTAGGGAAGCTAGACCTAAATAAATGAGAAACAAATCCATGAACACACTTAAATACTACAATTTCTAGTCAGATGCATGAATTGGAGGCTGTAATGGATTCCTTACAAATGTTGCAAATTCACATTAATACAAATGAAACAATGCCAATTTGATCACAAAGCATTAGATACAAACCCAAACACCCAAAAACTATGAGAATATCTTTAAATCAACTCTACCACCCACCCCAATAATGCTTTTGATGCATCAAAATTTGGAAGGTCTAGGCATATGATTAGCAAGAAGTATATTCATACCAAGCTTTATGTTCCTTTGCTTGTTTGGATTTCAGAATCAGAACATCAAACTCCAATCCTTTAAGCTGAGACAAAACCCACATTGAAGCCTTACTAAGTCAGAGTAAAAGGTTTCCTAGAATAAATCAATCAGAGAAAAAATACCAAGTTAAAAGTCACTAATCAGTACCAATCCAATGTCCTTATTGTCGTGGCAATCCCACCACTGCATAGGATCATCTTGAGTTGTTCTTTGTACTGTCTACAAATATAAATCAAATTAGAAACATTTGATCAGTTAGTGTTAAGCTTCTCACTTACCAAGATAGACATAATGTAATGTTAAGAGCTTTGAAGTTCATGGTTTTTATTGCCAACCAGAGCTATACAAACTTGATAAGATTGGTTAGTGTCAAACTTTTAGCTTTAGTTAAAAAATAAAGTTCCTAAATATATTGGTCCTATATAGAATTCAAAAATATAAATTTATTGGAACATAGTAGTTGAGCAACTTTTTTTTTCTTTTTTTAGGAAAAAAAGTATATGGATCAATTTTGTATGACATAGAGGTGTTCTCATGCTTTCCTATGTCTATATTTAAGTTTTTTCTCAAACTTTAATGCCTGATTCCCCCTGTTCACATTCTTATTGTCCCTAGCAACTCCATCTAAAGATTTTATAGAATTTCCTAAATTCTTAATAACATTTAACAATGCTCATTTATCCTCATCAAAATTCACCCAAGAAAGAAAATGAACAGATAGTATTTTCAATTCAATACAAATACACATATAGTACTTCCATCCAAGAAAGAAAATGTACTCCTTGTCCAGCCCACTAAAGAAGTACCACTCCAAGTCCCAGCTTTTCAACTTTGACTAAACTACAACACCATAAGAAGAAACCCCAACAAAGAAATCTTCTCAATCATCAAAACCCACAAAGTTCAAGCCTTCAACAATAGCAAGGGGAAAAAAAGTCAATTTATTACTACATAGAGATAATCATAGCTTAATATTTATACATAGAATCCTATTAAGACCACTACTACCAATGCAAAGAATATATTTAATTCAGTATCTTAATATATTTTGATTAAAAAAAAAAAACAAAATGAAAGACTCTAGAGAATTACCCTAAGATGAAAGATCCAAATACTGCTTCATTGCATCAACTTTTTGCTCCATGCAGAAATATAAGGTAAACTAAGTTATTTTCTTTGATGATATGAGAAGTTATATCCTTGCAAGAGATATCCCAACTATCACACAACCAATAAATAAAACAATGATTATATATAGCAGTATTGTGTATGGTAAAGAAAAATGCACATCTACGAGCTTTTAGTGAAATCTTCTATAACCAATGAGATTGGTGGAGACACGATTCCATATATTAGATTCCATTTGTTATGGAAATAATGAAAGTTAGGCACCCAAGAGTATATCCATTTTGTACCATCTTCCCTTTATCACGCAAAGAGTTAACGATGGAATACTGAATTCTACCACTGTCGCATAGCTTGTGCAAAAATTATCTAGTGAAACCATGAAAATATAAAGACCCATTAATCACTGAGATTTTATATTCAACTATCTTCACAAATTTTAGAACTTGAACCATTTTTATTCGATCACCACAAAGGGGTTAAAAAAAATAATACAAACTAGCCTTTAATAAGAGAGATAGTAGTAGGGAAGGACGGCATTAGGGACGACTGGGATGGCAGTAGCAATTAAATGATAGACAGAACTTCTTCATTGCTGCTGTGCTACAAAATTTTGGTTTTTTTTTGGGCAGTGTTGAATAGAAGAAATTGAAGGGGAAAGAGAGCAGTAACGAACAATTTCTTCGTTCGTGGGATGGAATCGAAATCCAAAGGTTAGAGAGTGTAGAATCATGAGATAGAAAAAGGTTGAGAGATAGAGAAAGATTAGGGCTAGGGTTTCTGTTTTACAGTTAGAGTCAAAGAGAGGAAGAAAGAAAAGCGATGAGAAAGAGAAAATCAGAGGATTGAAGAAAATGATTATTGAAATGTGAAATGAAATTTGAAATTCAAATTCAGAGATAAAATGATTGTGTAGAACAGTGATTTTGAGTTTTGAGATTTCAGTGTTTTTTAGTGTTAATTTTGTGATAATTGCATTTCTTCAAAAGGAAACCTGGCTGAAAGTAACAGAAGAAAAAAGAAAGGAAAAATTAGTACAAAGGACCCAAACTATGCAAATATTATTATAAAGGGTCTAAAAAATTCATATTCCTCTGCAGGACAAAGGAAAATTTGATGGACAAAAGTACCCTTATTTTCTCTATTGAATAAGCCATTTAAATCAAACCGAATCCAAACACGCTCTTTGCCCTCTAGACGCTAGTCGCTTCTCCCTCCCTCCATTGCCAGGCATTTGACCATTTCTCCTGCAATTGGTAACTAAAAATCCTTAGAAGTTTTCTCTCGCAACTAGTCACTAAAAATGGGCAGATAGTTTCTCGCCAGAGAGGCATCTTTCAACAGTTTGAACAAGTGTGCTAGTACTAGCCTTTGATGAGTTCTCCCATGCTCGAAAATCTGTAAGATGCAAGATAAGCAGCACCTCTCCTTCTCATTCGATAGGTCATAAGATGTGCACTTTCATTCCTTCGCGAATGCTAGTATGTACACACTTTTACATCAAAATCAAAATATATCTAGGTATCGTTGGCAAAGGGAATTTGGGCAGTGGACGACAAGGCTCTAGATTTAGACATGTGGATGTGAAATTCCTTCTGGCTTTGGATGAATACTATTATATATTAGATATTGTTTAAAACCTGGATTTAGGATATGGGATAAGTTCTAGGATAAGTTTTGATGATCCAGTGGCCAGTAATGGGTCTAGAACTCGGTAGTGTAAAATTTCCTAATTCCATTAGCAAAGTCCTTAAACTTGAGAGTAAGAGTTCTAAAACTATAAGTATGCTATGGTAAATCCCTAACCATGGTAGTAAATTTAATGAAATTTAGTAGTAACATAACTAAAGTTGGAAGTAAAGCGCCTAAAAGTCAATAGTAAAAGACAGTTCCTAAAACCTAGTAGTAAATGTCCTTAAGCACAGGAGTAACATCCACAAATATAGTAGTAATGGTTATCCATGGTCCTTGGTAAATTTCCTTAAATGGAGTAGAAAAACACCTAAACTTAGCGGTCACATGGCTAAAGTTCAATAGCAAAGCATAGTTCAAAATGTCCTCAAATCAAGTAGGGTAGTATGTGTGAATATCCTTAAACATGGCAGTATTTGTCCTTAAGTGCAATAGTAACACACCTAAACCTGGTAGCAATTGGTTATAACACTAAAGCTGGTAATAATGTGGCAAAATGAATGTATGAATTATTAATGAAGGTTGAGTATAGAACCTTCATAATTTGATTATATAATGCAACATATATGACAAGCATGTGTACTACACAAATTTCCTATTTTGCTTGTTAGTTATAATGCAATGGTTGTATTATTTCTAGCTGGCATGTCTAGAGTTATTATCAATCACACTTGGTTATTAGTATAGGAAGAGATTATTGGTGTTTTCTTTGGTTGTTTGTGGTTGTGGTTGAAGGGTATTGATTTATAACTATCAGGATAGAGTACCATGGAAGATAAAGACAATATCTCAAACAAATACAGATATGGATTGCAAAAGTTCAGGTGATCTTTTTTATGTTTTATGACATGGTTATGATTTATGGTAATTTAAATAAGAGTTAATCAGGCAAACGTTGTCATTTTCAAGGTTGAATTTTATAGAAAAAACAAAGGAAAGTTCCATAATACTAAAGAGGTAAGCAACATAATTGTTGTAGAGCAAATGATATTCAAAATATGGTGGGGAAATGAGTAAGATTGTTTGTTATCCTTATCCAGGGGAATGTTGTAGTCCTAGCAGAGTGGAAGAATTTGGAGCCAGGTGAGTAAAAGAGGTATAAGGATGAAGCATATGACGAGTGAATGGAGCATAAGAAGAAGCATGTTCCAGGAAATTCTCGTGTAAGGAAATATTCATTGTTATGCATCCTTATAATCCCTGATTTAATGAGTTCATGCTATTTTACTGAATTATTTATGTTCTATAGATATGAATTGGGATAAGGTGCTAGCCCTTTCAATTCAAGGAAGCTGTAGAATTGATCAGAAATAACAATGTGCGCAATAAGTTAGTGGAGGAAATGAGGTTTGGAAAATTGCTAGATTTGGCATTTCAAATCCTGTCAAGGGACTTGTGCATGAAGCTTGTTGCAGCCTTTGATGTTCCAACTAGATCGCTATCAATCAAAGGTAAATAAGTACCACTCAAACCCTAAGATGTCCATGGCATAATGGGCATTCTCAAAGGTGGCCAGCCTATACTTGATAGTCTAGAGGGAGAAGGCATAGCTGCAGTTAGAAGAAAGTTCAAAGGGAAAAATTGAAGGATTTAAAAGATATTATATTAAGAGGCAAGGTTGGTAAAGACTTCAAGCAGGCTTTTTTGCTATTTGCCCTAGGGACATTCTATACCCAACATCTAGCTTATACGTGAATGATAAACTGCTTCCTACTATTGTGGACATTAACCATGTAGACACGTATGACAGGTTAGAATTTGTCCTGTCTACTCTTGTGAAGGAAATGGCAAGCTTCAAAATAGCTCCACATAAAGGAGCAGAGAAGAAAAGCATTGGAGGATGTTTGCCACTCCTGATGGTGTAGTTTTTTATCTGTATATTTATTTGACCTATTATTTCACAAATCTAACAAGTTTAATTTTGGTCACTATTTTTTCCTGCTGCATTTTCCTCTTAGAGATGTAGTTGTCCCCCGCAATGCTAATGCTATCAAGTTTTAGACCCAACAATGCATCCAAGAAAAGGGTTAAGCTTGAGAAGGAGCATGTTCATATAAGCTACTCTCTATTTGGTTATATATGATTATACAGGTAAGCTACTGTATAGGCTTATACTATTATTTGGTTGTTTACTAACTATTCTGATATTACTTCTGAATGTAGGGAATCTTTAATATTAAAGGCCCATGTGCACTCCCTTTAGAGTCTGTATTTCACCATCTGGTACCATTTACTATATTTGAATCAACTAAAGGGAGAATTAGAGTTGAAGTTTTTCTACTGTGAAGGACCTATTACTATTGGGTTTAAGAGGTTTGACTTTTAAGTTAGTGGTAATCTATCCTAAACCCAGTGATAATAGGTCCTGTAGAGGAATTTTTTCCATATTTAGATCCTTAACTCTAATTCTCCCTTGAATATCAATTGTGTTGAGGGTTCTTAGGCATCTTTAGATGAACTATTATTTTGGGAATCTTGTAGGGTATTCAGAAAATGTATAAAAGATTCTTGAACTTTGCTTACAACTTTGCTAAAGATCTTTTGATGCTGCAGATAGAACTTACAAGCCTTACCCATAAAGTGACTCTTGTGGGTGACATAGAAGGAACCTCTGTAGGCAACGTGGCTGGTGATGAGGTAAGGAATGGAGAAGACACAGTTGCATCACATGAGCACATGTCAAGCAAAGATGAGAAGGATACTAAATTGGATGAATCATCTAGAAGTGCTAGTGGGATTAAGCTGACAAAGAGGAAAATACCAGATGCCCCTAGCTTGAAGGATAAAGTTAAGGGACAAGAACACCCAAATAGGTCAGTAAGACAACGTCATAAGGCCATCAAATGGTCACCATCTATGGAGGAAGCCCTCAACTCATAAAGAAAGAAAGAGAAAAAAAAGTGCAAGAATATTGCACTTCACGTGCTACCCTAGCAAATAGCAATGAGTATGTGTATCAGTATAGGGAAATTCATATGTTTGTTAAATTTATGTTGGTGATTTCATTTGATGTTGTTAACATTAGAAATATATTTGATGTACTAATATTAGTGAGTGAATGTGCATGCTTTGTTACTAGGGTAGTAGTTGATTTATTTGACTTTTACCTCACCTATACTGAGTGCCAATGCTTTGGTAGATGGAAGTGGATTAGCACATTGGTGAGTCTAACTTTTTTATACCATGACTAGTGTAATGCTTTTAAATGTGATTATTTTATGCTTGCCTTTGTTGGGTGTGTGTAGGGGATAACCATAGTGTTCAGAGTGTTGATAGAAGACCAAAAGTGAGAGAACTTGACTGTTAGATGACACATTCTAAATGAGGATTTCATAGTAATGAATATGTCTTCCTTTTCATATCACCGTTAATGATCCTTTGCTTTAAGTCCTAATTTGATACACTTTATGAAATTATTGGTATAGAGAACCCTCTTAAATCTTATAAGGCAGTACAATGTGGATGATTTGCTGGAAAAATTATGGCTCGACAAAGTGGGCTATAACATTATGGACTACACCTTGGTAATGTACTTGTAGGGTATTTGTTGTTTTAGGTTAGCCTGTCCCATGGAAAGTGTTGGTCATTTGGAAATGGTTATAGGTATTCACCTCTGTGCTATTTCTGAATCATCAGTTTTGCTTTGCTCTGGACCATCATGCATGCATTTTATACATCCTTGACTCGTTAAGTCAAAGGACTAGTGCAGGTTAGAAGAAGATGGCCCACATCACAGTAAAATTATATTGTGTTAGCATTTAGTTTTTAAAGTTAATTATAATGGTTCAATTGTATATGATATTGTCTGGGTGATATAATAGAAAGACCAGTTGGCCACGCTATTAAAGCTATTGAAGCCTAAGAAATTTGTGGCGGTAGGCCTAGTTATCAATGTGAAATACATTGAGTTGCCCTAACAACAAAACATGTAAGTGAATTACTTTGAATTTTTAATATTTATAGTACTACATGTATAACTTTGACTTTATGATATCTCATTTGTTGCTCAGTAATGATTGTGGAATTTATTTGATAAAATACTTGTAATTGTGCACTAGGGAACCAAAGCTTGAGTGGGGAGGGCTCACCATGCCAACATATACTCTAATTTGAGCATCTCTTTTATTGTTTGTAATAGTTTACTGCCTAGTGGCCCATGGGTAAATGGTTGTGGTTTCAGAAAGAGTTTGATGCGTTCCGTGTGCAACTCATGTGGGACCTGGTGAACCGTCCACTGAATAAGTGCCGTGGTGATGTAATGCCAGCTGTAAGGGCAACAATCCAAGGGAAGCAAACTAGAAAGTCATGATGCATTGATAGTTTTCTCCCTAAGATTTTATACTATTGTAGTTACAGATAAGAACATTATGTTAACCTTGTAAACTGATGGTTGTAAATATTTGAATACTATGATTATAATAAGATTATGAAATTCCTTGAGTGCTTTTTTTGCCGACATAATCGTCTATTTTCTTAAGGTCCACTAAGTCATATCACTAAGCTTGCCATGAACGTCCTAAACTCATAGCCTAAACATGGTAGTAAAATCCCTAAAGTCCACTAGTAACATATCTAAAATCTATAGTAACGGGCCTAAACAACACTAGTAATTATACTCTAGAAGGTCCCTAAAAGTGGATGAAAAATTACTTAAATCCAGTAGTAATACCCCTAAATTTTGTGATAATAGTCCTAAAACTCTATACCATTGGATTATGAACAAATAGGATTCATAAAAACTGGAAACCAGAGGAGAAAAGCTCCCCACCCAAGGATTCATAAGTTTAAGAAAAGAGTATAAATTCCCTTAAAATTGGTTATGAATAGACAATGCTGTAATGGACCACTTGTGCGTAGTACTTGTTCTTAATTGACCTTTTAAAATAATTGTTCATTTTGCTATATTTTTCTTTCTTTCTTTCTGTTTACATGCCAATGGTGGATTATTGTTTGGTGTTATACACAAGTGCTCCATTCTCGACATATGGTTGCTGACATATGGTTGCAATATCAATCTTTTATTGTAATTCACCACATAGCCTTTCATACTGTAATATGCAAGATGGTACATTGAGCACTAAATGGAGCTTTATTGTTGTTAGGGATGTAAGAGATGTGTATTTCTATTCATATTTCTTAGTTATGGATGACCTACGATAGAAGGGGCATCCAGATGTGGAATATTTGGAGCTCAAGTTTTATTGTGTACCTCACCAAGTTTGATTGTTGATATATTTGTATGCCTCTGATGAAATCATTCCTCTACCTTGCTTTATGAACATTGAGTTCTTTATCTAACATTTTTGCTTGTGTTTAAATCAATATATTTGATTAGAAGGAATTTCTTTTTATTCATGACAATCATACCTATTAGAAGTTAATAGTGGTTTAGTGCTTCTTTTTTTTGTGGTTTAAAACTTCAATTACTTGTTCCATTCTTACACTAACCCATTTATTAAAGGTTATGTTTATTGTCATGAAAAGTATCAATAGAAAGCATAGTTAGTAAAGATTTTCATTAAACTTTAGTTTCGTCAATACGAAACACAATCCAAAATCTGAACACTTAGTTGCTCAAAATCCTCATGTTGGCCTAATCCCTTGACATCCTTCTCTAACTTGATGAATTCTCAAAGTTCAGAGGTGCCTCTGGATTTGCACCAGGGACCTTCTTCAGCTTCTCACATGCAACCTTGAGCCTAAAACAAGCCCTGGTATTTTGGAAAACCTTAATCTTCTACTCCTCCTTAAATCTTGCACTGAAGTGATTAACCAAAATCTCATCAAACTCTCTACCACCAATAAACTTATCAAATGAATGGGCCAATACTTTTAACTACCCCTTCTTCAAGCCAATAATACACACTTGCATGCGAGCATGTCCAATGTCAATAAAGGCAATATTCAGTTGATCATTTTCAGGAAGATGTGTGTTATAAATCCCATAAGTCAATCCAGTTGCTGTTGTTTCATTAATTAAGCATAGAGGGTACAAACCAGCAATGTTGGCTGCAGATAAAATTGTGATTCACGTGAAGATTAGTAAAATAAGCTGGAATTCTAATACAATAATGAACAATGACTGCATTCAGATTCTTTTCAGCTATGCCCTTGAAATAAAATGACTTGAGTACCTTAAGTGCAGGAGTTTCATGCGTGGAATCATCAGTGAGTACAAGATCAATCCCCCTCTGCCTGGCAACAGCAATAGTACAGCCTTGAACATAGTAGTAAAGTTCATAAACTGATGTGGCAATATACCTAAACTTTATAGTAACTAGTACTACTTGGTAGTAACGGACTTGAATCTTGTCAGTGCTTTCGCACATGGTAGTAACTTTATGGCATTGATCTAAGTGCAGGTTTTAAGTTTAAATCATTAAAGGGCATACACCTATATGGTGCATTACTAGATATAGTGAAAATGCATGGTCTATTGTATAGGCATTTTTACTTTACTTGTTCCAGACCCTAAGGAAAGTAAAAAATGATCAACTTATGATAAACAGCAAATCTTATTTTTGAAAGTGAAAATGCATGTTCAATATGTTAACATCCACTTATATAAGGGAAGGAAAAGTTGCAAAACCAAAAAATAATGGCATAGTATGAAAGGAAAAGATGCACAAAAATGCCTAAACCTAAACCTTGTGGTAAAGGCTTTAAAAGTTAGTTCAATCAAATACTAATATGATATAAATTCTTTTCATAACCTGTGCACATAGATTAGACATAAACAAATATTATATATACATAGCACTTGTAACATAAAGCTTCATTTTCATTACTAATAAATGAATATTACATAAATTGCCAATAGCCCAACAAATTTGGACTTTACTTCCCCTATAACCACTACAAAGAACATTTACATGTCACTGATACATGTACAAAAAAATTAGTTATATTTGTCCATGTACAAAAGAGAGTCTAACTTCCATAACTTCAAAAAATAGGTCATGTCTACCGATGCACAAAAGAGTCCAACTTCTAGACCTTCAAACAAAAATAGGTTGTATCTGCCCATGTACAAAGAGCCTAACTTTTACACATTTACAATACTACTAACTACTTTCTTTAAAAAACACCAATATATAACTACCCAGGATTACAGCATCAGGATAAAGAAGGATTAGGAGTTTTGTACCTAGCCCTATTATGCCTTGCCTTTTGACAATGAGAATACCGGTACTGAACCTTATCTTGAAATTATGATTCACGTCACTTTTTCTACAGTCTTCCAGTTGGACAGCTTGTGATAGGTGGTAATACGAAGGTGTTGCAAGCATAATCATTAATTGAAAGATTGTTTAGGTTTGGCGTATCACGAGTCTCTACACAAATCATAGTATTCATATACATCTTTTGCAGCAAGCTCAATAAGTAGCATTCTTCCGTATATGAGTATACATTCCCATACACCTTCTTTATTGTTGTATATGCATGAGGACATGGGATGCCAGACATTTGTCAAGCTTGACAAGTACACTCTCTTAATGCTACATTCACCCTCAAATCATTGCTTCCTATTCGAACTAGGAGTCAATTAATACCATAGTACTCTATTATCATATTTTTTACCCTTGCAACATTCTCCTTCAGCGTTGTCTCAATCCTTGGACCCACCCTATTTGTCCATTTAGCCATACCTTACTAGTATATAGTTTTTTAGGTAGCTTATCCCTATGTTCATTAATTAATACACAAATATTGACCTTCCTCTCTTTCACTATCTATGCATTAAAAGGTTCTACAAGATTAGTTGTAATATTATCCCATCATCGGTATGGAAATCTGGCTAATGCCTACCTATTAACATCAGCTTGGGTCTCCAGCCATCTAGTAATTTCAGTACATCATCCTTACATTGTCTTCTTTAACCCTTGCAAACTTTTAAGAAATCACTACTAAAGTTCTCCTTTATATGTCGATAACAAAATGCATGTCTCTCCGCATAAAACACTTCTCTTACCGCATCGATTATAGCATTGTGTCGATCTGAAACAAGAATAATTTTTATATTACCAGTTAAGTCTTTGACCTTTCAAAGGAACCACACCCAATCATCATATATTTTTGCACCTACAATTGTATAAACAAGTGGAAACAAGTCATTGTCTGTGTCATATGTAGATGCTACTAAGAGAGTCCCCAAGTATGGTCCACTGAGATGGCAACCATCAATGTACAATATCAATCGTGAACCAAACATGAAGCCAGTTATACAGCATCCATATGCAATGAACAATCTCTCAAAATTGGTTATTCATCGATGAAGTCCACGTTGCAACAGTTTTTGAATATGTTTCCATTAAATGGTTGCACAACCAAGGGATTAGCATGTACAACCAATCTACTGGCCCATTGATATTAGCTAAAGCTTTCTCTTTCTCCCCTTATGCTTAATGGTAACTTAGTGCTAATCCATATTCTCTGAATAGTTTACTGCGGATATCATTTGACGTTTTATCTCTACTTGATCTGACACTTTCAACCATTATAGATGCTACTAAGTCTGCCCTTTGCTTGTGAGATACTACCAAGTTATCTTGTGCTAAGTGCACATGTTCACTATAAAAGGTTCGCACACTTTGGAAGGGTGTGCTTTTAACCACCGTATACACTGTTAGCTTCCACTTGCATCCATCCACATTGCACTTGACAATCATCTTGTAGAGGTTGTTCTTTAGGAAAGTGTATCCAAATTTATGAACAATGCTATACTTGTACAGTGCTTTCCTGAATTCAATAACATTCAAAAAAAATTTGTTCGTACCCAATAATCAATCTATCCATTTGGCAGAATTTAATTCAGACATTGGTGAATGGACAATTTGTATTGCACGTGGATGAAGTACAAGTTCCTAGTTGGAAAAAGACCTAGTAATAGAATGAACTGAATCTGAATTCATTTTGCATTTTCATTCATTTCATATTTTGTTAGTCTAGGGGTGATACCCCAGTATACAAATTAAAATTATAACATATAGTATATATTTACTGGACAAGTCATAAAAGACTAATTTCTCACCCTGTTTATCGAGTGGAATGGTGATGCTCTAGTTTATTCCCTATTGATTATATATATGTGTGCACATTGATCATTGTATTTAATCAGTTGTTGCATACCATTATCATCCACCAAGTCTAATAGCTAAGAGGCATCAAATTTCAAAATGTATTTCATTTGCATTTTGTTATCATCACAGTCCATGCATAATCTTACTTCTTTCATTAGTTCTTCTAACGATATCCCTTCCTTTATCAGTCTTCCACCTGTTCAACCCCCCTTATAATGGATCTTCCTGCTTGAATCTCTTAAAATTTGTCCGCCCATATAAAGTAGCAAAACACCTCACCTGACATATGATTTTCCATCCTCTACTCATCATAACTACACTTAAAAAAATAAGAAAGCTTCAAACTTGCTTGTTATTTTTAGAACTAAAACAACAATATTAATAGGAATAAAGCTAAAAGTAGGTAGTAATATTCTTAAAAAGAAGTAATAATATTTCTAACAGTTATTGCATTCTTTCAGATGGAACAAAACATCAATAATGGTAACAAACCTATTAAAAGTCTAAAAGTCCTTATAACTCCAGGTGTAGACTATCCTTAACAAGCACAGGAAGAAGAAGTTGCCATTAACCATAAGAATTCGAGAGATGTAGTATATCATAAATTGCTACTTACTCAATCATACAAAAAGGCCTTCAATATTAGCAAATTTAGGCCATTCTATTCTGCTCATACCATGACTATGAATAGCTACAAATAACAAGACGCATGATGACTAGAGAACCTGATGAAGGGTAGAAGAAATAGGGGGAGGAAGGATGAAGAAATGAAGGGAAAAAGGATAATGAACTAAAGGACAGACAGCTCAAGAAACAAAGGAGGAAGATCATAGAAGAAGCTAGACCTCATGGGGAACAAAAATGGCAGAAAAAGACCCGATAGAGTAAATTGTGTGAGTTTCATGAGGCTTATTAATAGAGGGCATTCTTGTCCACCAAATTTCATTTGGTCCTCCAGAATAATATTGATTTTTAAGATCCTTCATAATAATATTTACTCGGTTTGAGTCCTCTATTCTAATTCTCCAAAAAAAAAAAAAAGGCAACGGTCTTGCCATGAACATGTTAGGAACAATAACTCATGGCCTTACCATATTCATATTGATGTTAAGAACAGTAACTCGACATTGCAGTGATATCGAATTATAGGTTAAAAAGTTTGTTCAGTCTAATGGGTTAATGGATATAAATTTAAATAAAATTTAAAATGTAAATTCACTTTTAAAAAGTTCAAATAGAAAATTAATTAAGTTTGAGTTTTTTTTAAAGGTTAACTTGAATTCGAGCCTAACCTGTATTATAATATATATTTTTTATATTATTAATTAATAACAAATATATTAATTAATATATTACTTAATCTTTCATCTTTTTATTTCTTAATTTAATATGAATAACTTCACTTTTAAATGTGATCAAATTTAAATTCCATCAAGACTGAGAAATATTAATCAATTGACATTTATTTAGAGTTGAAATCATCACTTATTGCATTAGTTAAACATAAGATTATTTAACGCTATTTGACCTATGTGTAACATGTAGAAATTATCTATCATCAAAGAAAGAAAATATTATTCAAATAGGATTCGATTGATTTAAAGAGTTTACTTTAAAATATGACATAAGGCTAGATTTTGTTAGTACAAATTAAGATTCTTGCTTGGGTCTTAGATTGAAAATCATCACCAAAGACACTCTTTGTGCCAGAGAGAGCATTCAGGTGCATTCAAATGTTGAAATGGACAATTTTGGTTTAATAAAAAATTTTGAATATTTTGCTCTAAAAATGATAGGTGTCCAACAAGAATGGTGAAATGATGAGGAGGAGGAAGGCGAAGGAGTAGGAGGTGGATGAAGGATAAGGTTTCTTTAGTTAGCGTTTCGCTTAACATTTTATTTTTTATTTTTTCTTTTTCATTCTCATAGAAAAATTTCATGTGCATTTTTTTCAATTCTCATAGAATTTTTTTATAAGAATTAAAAAAAATTATAATTTTTAAATTTTTATAAAAATATTTTGGAAGAATTAAAACATATTTTTTTCTTAAATTTTACAAAAATTTATGAAATTCTCATGGTAAAATTTCATGAAAATTAAAAAAATTACAATTTTTTTTTAATTCTCATGAAAATATTTCATGAGAATTAAAACATATTTCCTCTCTTAAATTTCACAAATTTTTTTTGAAATTCTTATGGTAAATTTTCATGAGAATAAAAAAATTCAAGCATAAAAAAATTCACTTCAACATTTTGCTATCCATTTTTTTAACTTTCCACAAAAGAAATTGTAATTTTTTTAATTTTCACAAATTTTTTTAGAGAATTCAAAATATTACATAACTTTTTATTTTTTCTCAATTCTTATGATAAATTATTTTGAGAAGAAAAAATTTGTAATTTTTTACTCTATAATTCTCATGGTATATTTCCATAAGCATTAAAAAAATATTTGCTAAAATTGTTTTTCTTTGAAAAATTCTACAATAATTGTTGTCACTTCATTCCTGCCATACTATATCTTGTTTGTCATAGTATTTTTCTCATAATTCTCTTAAAAACTTTTCATAGAAAAAGAAATTACAAGAATTTATCATGAAATTGTGAAAAATTATAAACTATGACAAATTCCACAAAAATTTTTTTCTACAAAAATTTTTTGAGATTTTTTTTACAAAAAAGACCCTAATTTCTTATAGTGTGTATATATGTGTGTGTGTGTGTGTGTGTGTGTGTGTGTGTGTGTGTGTGTGTGTGTGAGTGAGTGAGAAATACCTTATTAAATGGGAATTCTTGAATTAGTAACATAAGGCTTATGTAAAAACTGTAACTTTAACAACATTGACAAATGAATTTGATAGAAAGATAATTACATTCTTATGATACATGTGATGAAAGTAACACAAACATAGGACTTTGATAATGTCATTATTAGTCTAGTCAAAGTTCATTGCAAAGATACACACACACGTGCACGCGCACATAACATTGTGCATATGAAGTTATTATATATTATGTCTATGTATAGATCTGATTATGATTATGGCTACTAAGAACATCATTACTTAGCTTAATAAAAATGACAAGCCAGATAATATCAATTAGCCATTTTTTTGATGCTGTAAAATTCTTACATCAATTAAAAATATGATGCTAAGAAACCATTGAACAATGTTATATAGGAGTTTAAGCAAGGAAATACAACTTGGCAAAGGAGAGATCTAAACATTTTTTTTATTGAAAAGGAAATGACAATATTGCTCACATAATGGTATTGAGCAACATGGCTAATAATCTCATGTGTAAATATGAGTTATATTTGACTATTCAAGCCATATAGATAACCCTTGAGGACAAACATGGTTGTATTTTTACAACCATATTGAGAAGGTTAACAATTAAGGAATTAAAGTCATTTAGTCATATGCTTATAAATGAACAACAAGTTTAAGTTATTGTAAGATCTGTTCCTCCTAACTTGGAACATATGAAAGTAAATTTGACCCCCAATGAGAGCATCACTACTTTTATGACGTTGCTTGTCATATAGAGCTTGTGGATGAACACTTAGAGTTTCTAGACTCTCTAGATACGCTTATATGATTGAAACTGTTGTGACTTCAAAATCCAAGCACAAGAAGGACAACACTTCTATAATAAGAAAGGATTTGACCAACATATCATGAAGGTGAAGACAAAATTTAAAAAGAGATACAAGCATGGTGGAAAGAAGATTGACATAGTCAAAATCAAGTATTATATTTGTCAGATAGTATATCACTTTTCTCTTGATTACACTAAGTAAAATAAGACTCCTACAAACCATGTACTTAGATATTAAGGATTGTTTGTGAAATATCATTAGTTGCTTCTTAAAAGTAAATAGTTTTATGTAAGATATAGTGCAAAATTTAAAATTCAAGGGATTAAAACATGCAAATTAGTTTTGTGTGGAGAATGAACCCTTATCCAACATATTGTTTTATATAGTTTAAAGATCTTATGGAACTTAGTCTCTATTATTTCTTTTTTTTTTTAATTAATATTTAATGCTAATTTTCCATGACAACCCTATTAACACTTAAAATGGATTATATATTATTCTAGTTTCCTTTATGATAGTTTTATTGTGTTGGATATAATTATGAACATGATTGCTTTACCTAATACTCTACCTCCAATTTAGCTTTAGATATGAATAATTGACATGCTAGGCTAGGCCTTATAGGCAAAAAGAGAATGAATAGACTAATAAAATAAGAGATACTAGAATCCATTTTTAGTTTATAAATATTACTATAAGAATGTTCCTAGAGGGTAGAGCAATTAGAAAGCCATTTGAACAAGGAATTAAAGCCAAAAATCAATTACAATTAATTCATTCTAATATTTGTGGTTTAAAGAGTGTGAGGGCAAGACATAGAGCTCAATATTTCATTACATATATTGACAATTATTTACAATATGGTCAAGTTCATTTAATTTCCCATAAATTAGAAATACTTGATGTAACAACCAAGAAAAAAAAAAAGGGGGAAAGAAGAAAGAAAAGCTGAAAATTTTTGAAGGGCTGAAAATTTTCTAAGTCTGCTAGCTACAACCTAGCTATAGCGAATGTACCTATTCGCTATAGCGAGAAATGGTCTAACTATAGCGAGAGTTCCTTCTCGCTATAGCGAAAATGCTTCTAGCTATAGCGAGTGCTGGCACCCAATACAAAAACTAGGGCGATGCTCGCCGTAGCATGCGCTGTAGTGAAGGCAGGGATTTGGGACTGATACGAGCTCGCCATAGCGAAGGTTATGCCTTGCTATAGCGAGGGTTAGTACAGAAAAGCATGAAAAAAGAGAATTTAACTTATTAAAACATCCCAACCTCTCATTTCTTCTTCCAACCGACTTAAGCTCCCTCTAAGACAGAGAAAAGGGCTGAGGAGAGAGAGAGAAACCTAGAGGAGGAAGGAAGAACAGGAAAAGGTAAGGTTTTGCATGGCTTTTCTCTTAGAATATTGATCTTCTTTCCTTGCCCTCTCTTCTTATGGTTTGGTTAGTGGAAGTAGTTGGGTTTTGAGCTTGGTCCAGAAGAGGGAGAATGGAAAAACCCTTCTTGAAGAATACCAAAACTCACATATCCTTACTTCTTCCTCTTTGCCTTCCTTTTTGAGAGCTTGAGGGAGGAAGGAGAGTTAGTGGTGAACTTCTAGAGAGAGAAAAAAATCCCTAGCTTCTTATATGCTTGGTAGGGTTTGTTATAGAGAAACCCTTAGCTTTGTGAATAAGTATTGAGCTATGAGAAAGTAATTCCATGCTCTTATGTGTCTAGACTCAAGAGAAGCACTCCTACCTAGAGGTGATTGTGAAACCAACAAGGGAGGAGACAAAGTAAAAGGGAAAGCTTGTGATTAGCCAATAAGGTAGCTCTCTCCACCTTCTTTCATGCATAGATGTGTGCTTACATTGTCTTGTATGTGTGTATGTATGTTTTACACCATGAAAAGTATGCTAGCATGATGATGTCTCATGAATTTCAATGATGTTTTATGTGATTGCTTTGCTTTGCTTTGCTTTGCTTAAGTGTGGAAAAGAAAACAACCCTTTAGCCATGGTGAGGATGAGCCAAGAACCCTAGAGTTGGTTGAGACAAAGTAAAGAGTCTCCCAAAAGTGAGGTTGACTCCCAAGAGTAAGGGTTGAGTCTAAGGACCTCTTCAAGAATGGGTGAGGCAAGTTCAAAATCCACAAGTGAATGGGTAAGGCTAATCCATTTACTTTACAAGCTTTGTATGTTATGTATGGCCTACTCAAATGTTGAAAATGCTTTTCTTATGATTTCACATGCTAATATGCCCATGCATACATTGTGAGACTTGTTTGCATGCTTTATGTATGATTAAATGAGAGATGAGCTATTAAGATTCTTTGAATCTCACTCCCCCTCTCCACCATCCTAACATGCTAGGTGGACCAAGTGAGGCAAGAGATGGGAGCCACCAAGTTTGAAGCTAGGGGATTTCGGTGAAGAAATTGTAAAGAGCCATTTTGGCCTATTTTGTAGTTATGTTAAGGATGTGATTTAATGATGTACATGATGTAGCACTTGTAAATAGATGTACTTAATGTATATATATGAGAATTGAACTTATAGTACATGATGTAGCAAGTTTTGGAATGAATGGTAAGATCTTAGTATTGCCCACATAGGTGTATGTGTTAGTGTGGGAGAGTGAGTTTTGCAAATCTGGGTTGTTAGACATTGGAGCCATGTTTAATGGCCTAGGTTGATGCTTTCCCACGTGCTCATAGAGCCTTGGAAGTAGGAGAAGCAAAGTTGGACCCCATTATCCCCCTTTGAACACAAGAAATGGTCACTTTGCCTCATGATGTCTAAGTCTGACCAAATGACCTCTCCTTGCCTTGAAATTTGGCATGTGACTAGATCTTGTCTAGAGATTTTCGAGAAGCTAAAGATCAAGTCATTTGGAGGTCTATATAATTTTCTATGATTTTTCAAAGTTGGTATCAGAAATTCAGATTTTCATAAACACTGTTCATTTGGTCAGTTGTGGAATTGTGTCATCCGAGGGGCAAACGTGATCCAATGGCTACAAAATTTTATAGGTAGAAACTAGACAGTCACAGTGACTTGTAACAACTAGAAGTACCTCATTTGGAGGTCTAGAGAGGAAGATATGCAATTTCGAAGTTCCTGCCCAGTATCAGTCATCTAGCCTGACCCGAGGTACTCTTCTATCGATTTTTGAGAGTTTGGCTTGATGAACTGATCTGGAAACTTCCTCTCTAGTTAACATCCACATCTTTCCATAGTAGTATCATTTACATGCATTGTATTTTTGTGGAATTAGTTGGACATTTTTGAAGTTCATATTAGTAAATTGTGATAGTAGCAGGACCACCCCGACCTCCAGATGATTTTGCATGTCAAATGTCCTGTGTGTGGGATGTTATGACTTGCACATATTTTTAGCATGAAGTAGACGTCCTAAGCTTTCCAGAATGACCTAGATTACATGTTTTCAATTTTTCTAGATTTAGTTATGAATTTCCAAACTCTACCCAAAAATGAGGCCAAGTATGGCCAAAAATGAATGTGCATGTCTCGTATCCCTTTTTAGTTTCCATGGGTTTAAAGCATGTTTTTGGGATTGAAATGAATTGTAATGGTGCAATTAAATATGAGGATGTATAGAATGAGCTCACACGGTCCATGTGACACTAAAGTGAATTTTTAACCATGCATGGTGCCATGTGAGAAAGTGTATGAACAATGAGAAAGATCTCCCTTTATTCTTCCCATATCTCATATGAGCATGTAAGGCATGATGGATATGAGCTAGAAATGAAGGTGTTACACTTGAATTCTTTAGATGTTATATGAATATGGTTGAGAATCAAATGGATAAGAAAATTCAAATTTTCATTTTTCATTAAGGATGTGAATGTTTATCAAAATAGTTCAAAGAGCTCTGTAAAAAGGAAAAAAAAAAGAGTCATAAGATAATTGAAGATTCCTTAACACTTCATAACAAAATGAAGTTGTTGAGAGAAGAAATAAAACTTTACTTAAAATAGTTAGGTCAAATATTGCTGAAGCATACTTACCCATTTTTTATTGGAATGATATGTTATTAATTGATGCCTTCATATTTAATAAGTGACCTTTAAATTAATTACATCCAAGTCCTATGAATTGTAGACAAATAGCAATCTAGTTTTGAGCATCTAAAAACCATAGGGTTAATTTCTTATGTCCATAATACTTCTTATGAGCATGGGAATTTGGCTTGAAGGGTAAGAAATGTATCTTTATTAGATACTTGAAACAATCAAAAGGTTACACTTTTCATTAATGAAAACAAAGGTGGAAGTATAATTGAAATTAAGTTAAGAGATACTAAATTTACAGAGAATGAATTTTCTAATAGAGGGGAGATTGACATGTATGCATCTCTTTATGAAATACAAGATTAAGATAATAAAGAAAAGGTGTATCTTGACCTATTGATCTAAGTAGGAGCTTGTTACAAAATGAGAATGTTGCATAGACAATCCCTTTATTTAAGAGTAACCAAGTGACTGTACCTAAGCATCAGTTTGAGATTGATAAGGCAACACTTGAAGGTACTTCATAAGACGATGAGGAGCTAAACATAGTTAAAGAGGATCAATCATACACTACTAAATAAGATTAAACAAGAGTAATGGAAAAAGATATGGATTTGATGATGACAAACCATGTCAAGACTTGGTTGATTTTCCATCAAACTGAAGACAATTAAAAACAAATAGTTCTCAAAATAAATAGTAAGGCAGATGGATCAAATTGAGAGATATAAGACATGATTAGTTATTGAAGGGTATATACAATAAGAAGGTATAGACATTAAAAATACATTTTCACGTATTATACAATTTATTTCAATTAGGCTTATTCAAGCTATATTTGCAATTTTGAACTTGCAACTATATCAAATAGATATAAAAACAACATTTTAAAATAAAAAACTAGATGAAGAAGTCTTTATGGAACAACCATCAGGTTTTATGAAGAAATTAATAGAGTATAAAATTTGTAAGCTCCAAAAGTCTATTTATGGATTAAAACAATAATCCAACTAGTGGTACTTGAGATTTCATCAAACAGTAACTTCATATAAATCTTAAATGATCAATTAAAACCATTACATTTACATTAAGACAATAGGAAGAAATGTTATAATATTAGCCTTTATATGAATAATTTACTATTAATTGGGAATAATCAAAATTCTTCAATAGTCTTTAACGAACAATTATCTTGAATTTTGAAATAAAGGATATGGGTAAAGTAGACCATATCTCTAGAGTTGAGATCCAAGGGAATCGTTCGAAAAAATTAATTGCTCTATTATAAGAAAACTATATTTAGAAGATCATTAAGCAATTCATCATAAAAGAGTGCAAACTCATTTATATCCTTATGGCAATAGTTTAAGTTGTGAGATATGTCCTTAATTTAAAACTACATTGAAAATTATGTAGAAAATCCCTCATTCAAACATTGTTGCCATATGGTATGCAATGATGTCAAGACTTTTAGATATTTATTAGCAATTGGTATTGTGAATTGATACCAGTTAAATCCTGATCAATAGCATTAAAATGCTATTGAGAAAATGCTAAGATATTTTTAGGGTACTATAAAATATACATTGTATTATTAAATAAGTGATTGTGCTTAAAAAGATACTTCAATGTGAATTGAGGAGGAGATTTAAATGCACAAAAAATAACTTCTGGATGTACATTCTTGCTAAATATTAATATCATATCTTGGAAGAACAAGAAACAAACATACATAATGTTATTTACTATAGCAGTAAAGTTAATTGATGTTCTACTCTAGTGCAAAAGAGGCTATATGGTTGAAAAGAATTATGAAACACTCAAGGATCATTAGTAGGACTTTAATTCCAATATTGATCAATTGTGATAGATGAGAAGATATAACCTACTGCTATAAAAAAAATGCTTTTAGTGGCAACTAAAAAAGAGTCGCCACTAAAAGTACACTTCTAGCCTCAACTTTTTTAATTGCTATTAAAAGTCATTGGTAAAAGGGTATTTCTTGCTACTAATATATATATAGATATAGTTTGACTTAAGGAGAGTTTTCAATGACATCAATCACTTGATGATAAATGTCATTTTTTTATATTTTATTCCCCTTAATTTGGAGATTTTAATAATGAATTAAGGCTTAATAGATTTAATTGGAAGATATTTGATTTTATTGGCCATTTTTATACTTTAGAAATTAATTTGCAAAATTATTGGTTTTTAATGCATAAATTATTTTAAATAATTTTGTAAATTTTTTCTACTTAATTTTCTATTATTTGTATAGATTTTTAATGGGTAATTGGAGTTTAAATAGGAAAATTTATTTAGAAGCCACAAGATTGAATCAAGAGCTAAAAATTTGAGAATGGAAGCTTCATATGTGCAATGCCAAGCTTGGGCCCACATTTTTAATGGAATTTTAGAAAATAAAAATGGAAAAATGGGAAAATGAAGGATGATGTGGATGGACAAATTGAAGCTACAAAGGGAGGAGCAAATTCATTCAATGCTACATTATTCCATTTCTCTATTCTTACGTTGACACCGTACACTATCAGGCACTCATTAAATCACACAATATGCATGGCACTCACACATGCAAGGGGGCCTGCATAACACACCTATTCCAACTTCATTTAGCATGAACATGCAGCTCTTTCCCTCACTTGATACACATTCACATGCATGACATTCACACATACACACAATCACGTCCAAGTCACATGATTGACACACATGATTTTTGATAGCATGCAGATCCATTACTCCTTCCACTTGCACATTCTCACAGATATCACATAAAGATGGACATAGACAAAGCACACATGGAGATGGAAGGCACCAGATAAACACATGGCATCATCACACACCCATACATTGTTAACATGTCTAGATCACATTCACGACTTCACTCACAAATGGATCATACACTCTCACACTAACATGCACAACTTTATACACTCCACGGCTTTCATTCCTCACAATCACACACAGACCACACACATGGCATACTCCATTCTCCACATCACAAAGAGAGCACATGAGATGTGAAGAAGAAGGTAGCACACATGAGAGAAATGGAAGATGAGAGCCATAGGTGGAAGGACCAGAACGTAGGAGGTACACACGTAAGCATGGGCTGGAGGCTCTCTTCCATGGATTGACACATACACTCAGACACAGATAAAAGTAGAGTGTCATTTACACAGGGAGCATATCATACAACCACCGGGGGGCCTACTCCATAGTACACACTTAAGAAAGCTCACGTGGATGAGGAAGCAAGGGAATGAATGGAAGAAACACGTGAAAGAGTTAAAGGGAGAACACGTGAGGGGGAGCTAAAGGGCATGAAGCATGAAAGAATAATAATAATCTATTTCCCTCATTCATTAGTGGTGACCCAGGACCGTAGCTCATTTCTCCATTTTCCTCCAACCTTTTTCATTCCAATGAGAGCTTAATTTCATATCTTGTGGCTAGTTAGGACAAATCCTTAAATTGAAGCTTAAATTTACGAAGATTAATTAGGGATTTGGCTAAGATTTTTGCACTTTATTTCCTCTCTTTCTAGCACTTTTCTTACTCTTGTACTTGCTTAGTTAAGGTTGTATTTGATTAAGAAATGTATTGTTTATAATTGGTGGCTGGTTAGATATCAATTAGGAGAGCACTGTGACGATGAATAAATCAATTTTAAGTGTTGGAATTTTCATTTACCTCTAATTTTTCATATATACAATCAAGGTGTTTGATGAAATGCATGTTAGAAATTATGTGCTAAAATGTTTAATTTGAGATTTCCTTTAGATTTAATTGGTTAACTTAACCCTTTAGGATAAAAGTTCAGAAGGCTAATTTGATGGATTAATCATTCAATTTAAGTGTTCACTGATCTTAATCACAATAATTAATTATTAAATGTGGATTTGAGGTCTCAATCAATATTGAATTGTTAGCTTCTTGAATCTTGTGTGGTAACTCAAGATAAATACCAAGAACACATGTAGGAACTCTTAGACCAGAACCATTAATAATTGAATTAGGAAAAGGATAGTGAATATCAAGGGATAAATCCAAAGCTATTCACATGTTCATTACTTGCTTCTTAATTCATGTATTTTAGTTAGTAGTTTGAAATTTTAATTCAATTTAAATTTTAGTTAGTTAAATTCAATTAAAATCCCTTTGAATTAGGTGGTTTTAGGTTTTTTCTTATACTTAGAAGGCTCTTTTGAATATTGAAATCCATTTCCAAGGGAAACAATCTAGGTTGTACCCTATATTGCAAATCTTATTCAACCTAGTTTATTTGAGGTTGCTCAGTACAACCGTCACTTGACTTGTATTATCCTATTTGGATAGGAAGTGTGATTGTTTGTGAATAACATTAGGATGTTAATTTGATTACTATTAGATTGCCCTACACAAAAGCAATAATCATTGTAGTTTTCATTTTCAAGACAAGTTTGCCTAACTCCCACTTGGTATACAGAATAAAAAGGAATGGAATGAAAAATGGAATAAAAATAGTGATATTGAGGATAAAAAATGACTATTATGCCTTTACTTTAAAAATGTGGTAAGGATAAAAACTGTTAAGTAATGATTATAAAAGTGTAATAGACATTACCCAAATTTTCATAAATATATTCTATTTTCTACTACATACTAAGATGAATGCCTTTTCTTCACATGCATAGGTTGTCCCTTTCACATAATAGTATTCATTAATGAGCATTATCTTACAAATTTAATGAAGAACATAATATTTGATTTAACTAATTAATCATTTAAGTATAAAACAATAGGCAATAATAAATTTTTCAATAGATTAAAATAACCAATATTGATGAAGAAATTGTAATAGAATTCAAGAAAAGGAAAGTATAATTTTTCGTAATATTTTAAACAGTAGAAATACATTTGATATCTGTACTGATCTATATTCATAATGAAGTTTATAAGACTTCTTAACACACACACATATATATAGCATGAGGATTTGAATTAAGGTGTAAGGAAACTGTTAGCAACCAAGGCCCATTAAATCAATCCAATACCCAAAACCCAACTACAAGCACTGAAGCCCAAGCCAGTAAAAAAGGGAGCAAGAGTAAGAAGAGACCTAGATGGATGGCTGACTATATGGGGTGACATGCAAGGAAATTTAAGTGGTCTTGCAAATTGCAATGTGGTAAAAGAATCTTTAAGCTGTTATTGTTGCAATATTTCCTTTCATTTTCATTACTAATTTCCTTTTAGTTGTTATTTTGTTTTGTCCTTTTTCATTTAGAGAGCAACATATAACTTACAATTTTAAGAAGGAGAGGGTATGGAATGAATGAAGCAAAATTGTAAGAGTTCGCCTTTTCTTGAATAAAGGTTGCACATTCTCTATATTCTTATGTATTTATGAGCTTTTCCTCTGTCTTTACTGATCTTTAATAGAACTGTTGCTTGAGCTATTATTTGGTACTTTCATTAATCATGGTTGACAGAACCTAGTTGGCTTGCTTTGAGGATTCTCTTAAATCCGGTAGTGATGACATGATTGTAACAACCGGGAAAAAGAGAAAAAAAAAAGAAAAAAAAAGCTGAAAATTTTTCGAAAGGTTGAAAATTTTTTAAGTTTGCTAGCTATAGCCTAGCTATAACAAATGTACCTGTTCGCTATAGCGAGAAATGATCTAGCTATAGCAAGAGTGCCTTCTCGCTATAGCGAAAATGCTTTTAGCTATAGCGAGTGCGGGCATCCCATACAAAAACTAGGGCGTTGCTCGCCGTAGCGTGCGCCATAGTGAAAGCGGGGGTCTGGAATTGATACTTGCTCGCCGTAGCGAGGGTTATTCTTCGCTATAGCGAGGGTAAGTTCGAAAAAGCGTGAAAAAAGAGAATTTGACTTCTTAAAGTGTCTAGATTCATTCTTTCTCTGAAAACTGGCCTAAGCTTTGACCAAGAGAGAGAAAAGGGCTATGGAGAGAGAGAGAGACCTAAAGAAGGAAGGAGAACAAGCAAAAAGGTAAGCAAGCTTGAGATTTCCATAGCTTTTATTCTTAGCAAGTTATTCTTCTCTCTTTGCCCTCTCTTTCTATAGTTTTGGTAGTTGATTTGGGTTGGTTCAGAAGAGGGAAAGCGGAAAAACACTCTTGAAGAAGGATAGAACTCATGTATCTTCACTTTTTCTTCTTTGCTTTCCTTTTGAGAGCTTGAGAGAGGAAGGAGAGTGAGTGGAATTCTAAAGAGAGAATCCCTAGTTTCTTACATATGTAGTGGGGGTTTGCTTCGATGAAGAGCCCCTTTAGCTTTGTGAGTGTTTATTTAAGTTATAAGAGAATAATTCTATGCTCTTTGTTGTGCCTAGGCTCAAAGGAAGCAACTCCATCTAGTTGTGAGTGTGAAATCAAGAAGTAAGAAGAGAAAGTGAAAGGGAAGGCTTGTGTTAGTCGATAAGGTAGCTTTCCACTCTTTCTTGTTGCATTCTTGGATATGTAAAAGTCATTGTATGCATGTGTATGTGCTTGTATGATGAAACATGCCATTTGATGTTGCCTTGATGCATTGGTACTAATATGCTTATGATATGAATTGTGAAAATTGCTCAGGTGAGGTGGTGCTGAAAGTCCCTTGAGATGGGTGAGGTGGAACCAAAAGTCCCTAAACCAAAGGTGAGGCCAATCCAAAAGTCCCAAAACTCGAGTGACTCTAGACTAAAAGTCCCTAGAGCCTATTCTTGGCAATGATATGATATTCATGGCATGGAAAGCATGTGTTGTGTAATTGTGAATGGTTTGCATGCTTTGACTTGTTATATGCCTTGATTTCTTCCTTAAATGAGTATGAGCTATTGAGATTCCCTGAATCTCACCCCCTTCCCTCTCCCATCTTAACATGTTAAGTGGAGCTCAAGGAGAACCAAGTGCACACCAAGGAGCCTAGTTGAGCATGCTTAGAGAGTTGTGTAGTCATTTTGGTTCTTTTGTTGTAAAGAGGTGCCAAAATGAATATGCACCTATTATTTTTGAGATGTAAATATGCAAGAAAATGTAAATATATGTATAAATGATATATGAACTGTAGAACAAGTCAAAACAATGAAAATGTAGAATTTGGCCTTTTTGTGGCTTACATGTAATAGTACATTTTGTTTCGTAGCATAGTGAATTTGAAATGTATGATGATTTGGCTCACTTGGACAATTCATATATGCTATGTTTATACTTTCAAACTTACTCAAGAGATGCTAGAACATGTGGGAGGCTATTTGGACCCACTTTGATCTATTTTGGGTGCCCAAACCGTCATATTTGTGAGCTCCATCAAAGTATGACCAGATGAGCTCTTGTTGATATGAAATTTGGCATGCCTCTAGAATTTATTGAGAGCTTCTTGAGAAGTTAAAGTGGGTAATATTCTGAGGTCTAGAGAATATTTGTCGAATTGTTGAAGTTTGGAAATTATGATGGTTTTGGTCATGGTATTGTGCAACTAGTCCGAAAATGAATCCATGTCATTCATGGACCAAACGGTGTCCAATTGTCATGAAATTTTATGAGAATAAACTAGATATCCACAGTGACCTATACCAACTAGAAGCACTTCAATCGGAGGTCTGTAGAGGGAGAAACGACTTTCTGAAGTTCTGTATCAGCATCAGGGAAGCTATCCGACCTTCATTACTGTTCCATCAGTTTTCGAGGTCCAAGAGCTCCTAAACTGATCTAGAATTATTTTTTTCCTCTATTTGACATATGTAGCTTTCCAAATTGGTATAGTTTGCCCAGATTAGATTTTTGTGGAATTAATTACGAATTTTCGAAGTTCATGACAACAAGCTACACCAATACCAGGGACAGCCGGACCTCTGTCTCTTTTTTGATGTCAAGGATGGCCCAAACGTTGAGATTGTGGTTGGGAGTTATTTTTAGTGTGACTTTAACATCCAAATATTTCTAGAGAGATATGATTTTCTTGATTCTCATTTTTCTAGAATTAGTTATGATTTTCCAAAGTTAGAGCCAAAAATTTGACTTTTGGGCTCATGTGAGAAATTGCATTTTCTTGGTTTTTGGCTTCATAACCGTGGTTTATGAGTTGTTTGAGGCTATGTACAAGTTGTATAAATGGTTTTTGAATAGAGAATGTGAATGATGGATTCACGAGACCCACGGGGCAAAATATGACCGATTAAACCCTGACTTAAAGTAGTACAATACCACGATTTTGGTCATTTTCCTTGGAAATCATATGGAATCAAATCTAGAGGGAGATTAGTTAGAGTTAAGTCAGTATAGTGTTACAATGACTGAGTTTAAGAATGATACCAATCAGTGCCTTTCTCATATGGAATTCATTATGGCTAATATAGTGGCCATGCTTCAGAAGCTCCTATTGTCTCCACCATAAACAACATCGTAGCTAGTTCCTATGGTCCTATTCCACCTGGTTTTCCTCTTTTACCGAATAACTCTCTTCTCAAGGGCATGAAGATTGAAGTGCTAGCTTTTGATGGTATTGCAATTGAGGAGTGGGTGTTCAATATTCAAGAATTTTTCAGCATGTATAATACACCTAGAAAACAACAGACTTCTCTATCTTCTCTTCATATGTCTAGTCTTGCTTATAGTTAGTATAAATGGAGAAGTAAGAATGGATTTCTAATGACTTGGCAAGGTTTTATGGAAGCATTATTGTTGCGCTTTGGTCGGTCTCTTTATGATGATCCTAAAGCTTCTTTGAAAGCTCTCAGACAAATTGGCTCTATTGATGATTATCAAGCCAAGTTTGAAGAAATCTCCACTAAAATCATTGGCCTTTTCTAAAACCTGGTTGTTGAGTTTTTTTATTGTGGGCTTACAGAATCATATCCTTCATGAGGTTTTAATCGCTTAACCAACTTCCTATTTCCATGCTATTTCTTTGGTTAAACTCATTGAACAAAAACAATTGCATCTATTCTCTTTGCCAAGTCCACCAAAATCTTCCATTCTCAAACCTTCTTCATCTTCTTCCTTTGATCCCTCTACCTCCAAAAGCATTACCAACTCCACCATTTCCTACTTTTCCTTATAAGAAGTTAACTCCTGTTAAGCTTAAAGTTAAATGTGAGAAAGGTTTATGTTATTATTGTGATGATAAATTTTCTGTAGGTCACAAATGCAAAAGTCAAATGCATTTACTTTTTGGTATTGATGATTTGCAAGAATTGTTATCTATGGAATCATTACGAAAAGATCTACCTAATGGGACCATAGGCCAATTTATCAACCTATTGATGCTACTTCTTTAGATACTTTTGAAATCATTTTGCATGCATTGGCAAGCCAATTGCACTCCAATACCCTTCACCTATGCGGTCGTTATAACAAGGTTCAGACCACCATTCTTGTTGATGGTGGTAGCACCTAGAGTTTCATCAAATGTGCCATTAAAAATTTGAAACTTCTACAAGAACTAATCAACCAATTTATTGTCAAAGTGGGGAATGGAATGTACCTCTTCTACAACTCTAAATGTCCTAATGTCCAAATTATTGTTCAAGGCCATACACTTCAATTAGAACTTTTCGTTTTAGACTTAGATGGCGTGGATATTATTTTAGGGGGAGATTGATTAAAAACCTTTAATCCTATCTTAATGAATTATTAGACTTTGACAATGGATTTTTGGTGGGTTGGTCAACATATCCATTTATGATGAGACACTCCTTTTAATATGCACCCATTGCCTTTACGATACCTAAAAAAAATGACCACTAGCATTTATTTTTTATTCCAATTACAAGTGTCTAAACCATAACCAAGTTCTCCCACATTTGCCCCTGATCTCCCTCATTGGGTTGTTCAATTATTAGCATAGTATTAGTGACGGTTGTGCTGAGCAACCTCAAATAACTAGGTTGAATTAAATTTTGTGGTTAGTGATGCAACATAGATCGTTTCCCTTAAAAGTGCATTTTAATTATTTACAAAAGAGTTCTTAGGTATGAAAACCAAATAAAAACAAAAGATAAAACATAATTGAAAGGGTTTAATTTCTAGAATTTGATTGAATCAAATTAACAAAAATAAATAAATAAAACTATACTAAGTGATGAAATTAACTATGCAAGGTAGCTAACCTTAGACTCACTTCCTTGATTTTAATTATCATTGCTCTCCTTAGATTAAAACTAGTACTAATCCCCTTGTTTGGTGCATTTATTAAGGGAATTCCTAATTAACCAATTGAGACACAAATGCTTAACTAATTGAAAGTTGTGACCACAATACTATCAATTGATTAACACTTGCATGTAAAATGTAGAACACACCTATTTATGATTTTAATTATTCTTTTAGGTTGTTGAACATTCCATTAAGAGTTTAAATTACCACTCAAACTCTTAAAGGTCTAAATTATATTAATAAAATAAATAAATTCAAATATCAATCACACACCAACTATCTAAGAGCAATTCATCAAACACCTTAAGTGCAATATACATCTCCAATTCTTTAAACAAAATTTTGGAGGTTTAACCAAACCAAATTAATCACTATAATCAAGTTTTCATCAATTAAAACCAATCAATAAAACCTTAATTGAAGCAACAATAAAAATGAAAAAAGAGATGAAGGAGTAGCATATTCTTGATTGAAAATTAGAGCTCTGACTTTTGCCAAGGAGTTACATCCAAGATTAGCCACCAAGAAGACTTAAGCAACCATTGATTTAACAAAATGGAGGAAGAAAATTAAGTTGAGAGCCACAACTTCCACATGAAGATGGAGAAGGAGAATGGACAAATGGAATTGATGAATGATTGAATGAATGCCAGACCCTCATTTTCCCCTTCTGCACAAGTCTCTAAATCACTGTTTTTTTTAATGATCACGTGTTTCCTCCTCATCTCTAAAAACCCGCGCTCTTCACATGCCTCTCTCCATCCCACGTCAGTGTACAGCACATGCTTCTTCCATTCCATGTCAACTCCTTCTTTTTTCCTCATATGTTTCATGTCTTTCATTCTATTTCCTCAACCCATGTATAGGTGAGTTGATGCATTCAATTCATATGTGTTTTCCCCATGCCTAATAATGTGATCTCCTGTGCTTTTCTTCACGTGCCTTTTCCTCCAGCCCAAGCCTTAACATCCTAGTCCTTCATGTGAATGAAAGAGTCTTATGGGAGTGAACTCTTGCCTCTCCTCTACTATTCACATGAGCTGTTATGTGTGTTGCTTCCTCAGTCTCTAACCCGTAAGTGTTTGTTTCATGCATCCTCACTCGTGTAGCTTCCTTGTGGGAACAAGAGAGCTAGACCCATGTATTAACTTGATAACCTGTGACTATTGTGCATTTGCATGAGTGTATGAAGTGAAGATCATAAGTGACTCATCCCTATGTATGACGTGAAGGAACTCGTGTGAGTGTGTATTGTGTTTACCTGGAGTTGGAGCTGAATGTGTGCAGAAACCCATTGCTATATATGTGATGAGTGAGCTAGTGTCATCGTGAAGCTCCTGTATATGTATTTGTGGCATGCTTGTGCTGCTGTGCAAGTGTGTTACATGGAAAATGATGCTTCATGTATGGAAGAATTGAGCTGGAGGTATCTTCTTGCATGAACCCATGAACATGTGTGCATATATGGAAGTTGTGTTAGTGAGTGAATGGATGAGAGTGTGAAACATGTAGATGGAATGCCGTGGATGTGTGTCATTAGATAAGGGGGAGATAGTATGCTTTTGTGTATCAATGTGCCTCTAAGTGAGAATGAGAGCCGTAGAGTATGGGTGATTTATCCATGCATCTAAAGAGAATGAAAAGAGCTCGTGTCTTCTCTATCCAACCTAGTGCTTGTGCATGAAATGAGTTATGCAATGAGTGATCCAGGTGAAGTGCTATCCACTTGAGAGTCATGTGTGTGTATGAAGTTGTCCTTATATCTCTTTTCATGAAATTCCCTAAAAATAAAATAAAATAAAATCAATGGCCTATGAAATAAAATAGTCATCTAGAAAATAAGATTATTAAAATGCTTAATTTATTCAACAAAATTCCAAAAGTTGAGAATTTATTTCCTAAACTAAATAATATCCAATTAAAGCTTAAAGTGCATCAATTCATGAATAAAAAGCCTAGAATTAGTGGTTAAAAATGTAAAAAATATGTGAACTATCAATTAGCACCTCTTTCAAGAACCATCCACTCTACCACCTAAGAGGGATATTGATCATCCAATTCACTTATAGGAAGGCATGTCTCCAGTGAATGTTCGGCCATATTGCTACCCTCATTATCAGAAGATAGAGGTTGAGCAACTTGTTGCTAAAATGTTAAAAGCTGGCATCATTCGCCATAGTCATAGTCCATTTTCATCTCCGGTTCTTCTTGTTGAAAAAAAAAAAGATAGTTCATGGTGATTTTGTGTCAATTATCGCACTCTTAATAAGATTACTACCAAGGATAACTTTCTTATCCCTTCTATTGATGAACTCTTAGATGAGCTGTATGATGCCACAATTTTTTCTAAGTTAGAGCTTCACATCGAATACTATTAAATTCGGATGTAGGAAGCTGATATACACAAAATGACATTCAAAACTCATCAAGGCCATTATAAGCTTTTAGTTATGCTATTTGGATTATCAAATGTTCTAGCCACATTTCAAGCTACCATGAACCAAATTTTCCTTCCATTCTTTGCATAAGTTTGTAGCTATATTTTTTGATGACATCCTTGTGTACATCACTTCATTGATTGATCACATTCACCACTTGAAACTAGTTTTGAAGACACTTATTGCCTATTCATTTTTTCTTAAAGCACTTAAATGTCATTTTTGTCAATCTTCTATTGAATACCTCATTCATATAGTTTCAAGTCTTAGAGTATCTACTGATCTTGCTAAAATTCAAGCCATGTTGAATTGGTTGTAACCTACAAACCTCACACAATCAAAAGGTTTCCTTGGTTTAACTAGATACTATAAAAGATTTATTAGAAACTATGCTCAATATGCTACCCCCTTGACTGCCCTTCTCAAGAAAAATAATTTTCATTGGTCTACTGAAGCTATTGGTGCATTTCAACATTTGAGACAATGCTTGACAAAAACACTTATTTTGGCTCTACCAAATGTTGATATGATGTTTGAAGTAGAGATCGATGCATCCAACTATGGTGTAGGAGTTGTTTGAGTCCAAAACAAACATCCTGTGGCATTTTTCAACAAGTTGTGTGTCCCAAACTTCAAAGGTCATCAACTTATGTTAAAGAGTTGTATGCTATTACTTAAGCTATAAAAAAATGGCAAAATTATCTTTTAAGTAGGCATTTTCTTATTGCAATTGATCACAAGAGTCTTAAAGACTTAATAAATCAAGTCCTTTAAACGCCAAAGCAACATCATTACTTGAGTAAGCTCATAAGATATCACTATACAATTGTGTACAGACTCAAGCGCGTTAATCAGGTGGCTGATGCCTTGTCTTGAAGTATAGAACCAACATCACTTTCATTTACAATGTTTATGGCCATTTCTTCACTTCAAACAACCTTATGGTCTCAACTTCAAGCTAAAAATATGACCAATCCTGACATTTAGCAGTTGTAGGATCAGGTTCGAGCTAGTCAAGCTCCCAAAGGATTTACTGTTCATAATGGCATTCTTTTCTTCAAAGATAAATATTATCTACCATCTACTTCTAAACTTATTCTAATTATCCTTCATGAATGTCATGGTTCAAGTTTTGGAGGTCATACGAGTTATCCAAAAACATTGAAATGAATTTCAAAGAGATTTTATTGGTCCCATATGCATAAAACAATCTAGGATTATGTAGCTCATTGTCTCATTTGCCAGCAAGTGAAAGTGTTGACCTCTAATTCCTAAGGGCTACTTTAGCTGTTGCAAATCTTAGTATAACTATGGATTGATATCACTTTAGACTTCATTATTCATCTCCCATGTTCCAAAGGATTTACTACAATCTTTGTCATGGTAGATAAATTAACCAAAATGGCACACTTTGGGGCATTGAAACCTAGTTATACAGCTTCCACAGTAGTTAAGTTATTTGTGTGGATGGTAGTTCAAATTTATGGTTCCCTACAAACCACTATATCTGACAGAGACCTATTTTCATGAGCATATTTTGAAAATATTTGTTCAAACATAGTGGCACTTGACTCAAATTCAACTCAGCTGATCGTCCTCAAATGGATAACCAATCAGAGGTTGTTAATTAATGCCTAGAACAATATCTATAAGCTTTTACTCATAGCAAACTAGCACTCTGGCACTGGTACTTGCCATAGGCAGAATTATCCTACAATATTAGTCGCCATTCAATCATTGGACGATCTCCTTATGAAGCAATTTTTAGGTTTAAACCTCCAGTGTTGCCAACTTATATGCTAGGTGATTCTACTGTCAATGCTATTGATGTATCATTGTTAGATCACCAAGACCTTATCCAGGACCTCCAAACTAATTTACTTCAGGCACAAACTTGAATGAAGAAACAAACTAACATGACGACTAGGAATTTCAAGTGGGACAATTGGTGTGGGTCAAATTACATAAGTATAAGTAGCATACTTTAGTAGCTTGAAGAACTTTAAGCTAGCTAAGCATTATTTTGGGCCTTTTGCCATCCACTAGCAGATTGGTCATGTAGCTTATGAACTAGATTACCATCAGGAGCTAAGGTCCATAATGTCTTTCATATCTCCTTACTTAAAGAATATAAGGGACCCATACCTATTTCTGTTGATACAAATCTCATGGACAATGTTGCACTAGATCTCATACTATTGGAATTGGCTGACTACTAAAGCCAATAGTTTTAAGGCTTCTTTCTATTTTATAGTTTCTGTTGTGGTATCTCAGTATTTATTAGCTTTTATTTTGTTTATATTTCAATTTATCATAATCCCCTATTTCTAGGCTTAGTTTCAGGGATTGACACCGCTACTAGTTCTTTCTCTCTAATATATGTATCGCTCTCCCTTCTAAATAAGTGACAGAGCAGTGATTCTGACCTATTTTCACATGCTATTAGAGTTGTCGGCTCTATGCACGCTAGGCCAGTATCTTTCGGCACCAAAGGAGCCTTTACTACTGACGGTGAGATCATCTCCTCTCCGTTGGGTGTAATAGTTCCCAAAACATGGATGCTAATCACACCAGTATGAACGACTGATAGGACAGCAAAACCTCGAGTGAACAGCACATGATCGTGACCTCTTCCTAACCTATTACAGCACCAGCTTCATTCGATAGGTACCCTTCAATTATGGTGGCTCATCGTCTGATCGAGAATAATTATCTTCTCTGGTCCAGAAGTATTTTGATGCTCATAAGGGGTCAAGGGAAGGAAAGATATATTACAAGAGAGGCTCCTATTCCAGATATCAATGATCCTAAGTATGAAACTTGGGTCTTCAAAAATAATACAGTTATGTATTGGCTAATTAACTCCATGACAACAAAGATTAGTTGCAATTATATGTTAGCAGTAACAGTGAAAGAAATATGGGACTCTGTGAAGAGAACTTATGCTGTTAGAGATAATACAATAGCAATTTTTTAGATTAAAAGACATCTAAGAGATCTTATACAGGGAAATAAAACTGTAACACAGTACTACACTTCATTAATGCGGCTATGGCAACAAGTTAACCTCTATGAGGTTCATCACTGGTCTTGTCATGCAGATAAGACTTACTATTGACAAGTGGTGGAGCAAGAAAAGACGTATGATTTCCTTTTGGGACTGAATGACAGATTTGATGAAATCCGAGGGAGAATCATGAGCTTGAAGCCAATATTATCTCTTGAAGAAACAGTAAATGCAATCAAATGTGAAGAAAGTCGAAAGGAATTAGTTCAGAATAATCCTCTGATGCAATCCACTGAATCTTCTGCAATAATGGCTAGAGGAAGTCTGGTAAGTGAACAAAAAAGGAGGAGACTGTCAAAATGGTGCAGTCATTGTAGCAGAAGTGGTCATACAAGGGCTACTTGCTGGAAAATTCATGGGAAGCCTCAAAATTACAAGCAAGGGTTCAAAACTGAAAGCAAAGGTTTTCTTGCTGGAACAGAAACAAATGCAGAAGGTCTGAACTAAGAGGAAGTCTCAATGCTGAAAAAGTTACTAGAAAAGCATAACACTCAGATATCATTAAGTGAGAAAAATACCCCTACTCCCTCTATCACTTTAACTGAAGTAGGCATTTATTTGACAACTCTTTTGCATACAATAATTAAACCAGAAACTGTTTGGATAGTTGATTCAGGTGCCACAGATCACATTACTAGATTCAAAGAAGCTTTTAGTAGTTTTAACTATTGTACTGTATATACACCCATGAAAGTTGCTAATGGCACATATGCAAAGGTACTTGGTGTGGGTACTGTTGTCTTATCTGAGACAATAGTTTTAAAAGATGTCTTGTATATTCCTGAGATAAAATGCAGCCTATTGTTTGTTAGAAAGGTTACCAAGCAATTAAGGTGTAATGTTAACTTTTCTAATGTTGATTGTGTTTTTTAGGATTTGGCTTCTGGGAGGAAGATTGGTAATGCTAAGGAATGGGAAGGTCTCTATCATCTAGAAGGAAAGTATGAAGAAAATAAGAGTGGGAGAGTTAATGTTTTTTCTGTCATTTTAAATAATGTTTTTTGTTGTGGCATTATAGGTTAAGCCACCCAAGTCTTGGCTATATGAAAAAATTGTTTCTTGATTTGAGCAATAAAATTGATTCTTCTTTCTTCCATTGTGAGTTCTGTCAACTTGCCAAGTATACCAAAAATACATATCCTTCTCAAACCTACAAACCATCTCAACCTTTTGCTTTAATCCACAGTGATATTTGGGGTCCTTCTAAGGTGTCAACACTATCTAAATCCAAGTGGTTTATAACCTTCATAGATGACCATACTCGTGTCACATGGATATTTTTAGTGAAAGATAAGTTAGAGGCTTTACAAATTTTCAAAAGTTTTCATGTTTTTGTTAAGAATTAGTTTAATTCAGTCATTTTAATTCTCAGAAGTGATAATGGAAGAGAGTATCTAAGTGTCAACTTTCAAAATTACTTGCATGGGAATGAGATACACCACCAAACTTCTTGTGTAAATACTCATCAGCAGAATGGAATAGCTGAACGCAAAAATAGGCATCTTTTAGAATTTTCTAGGGCACTTATGATAACTAATAACATGCCTAACATATTTTGGGGTGATGTTATTTTGACATTTGCATATTTAATTAATCGAATGCCCTCCAGAACTTTGCAATTCTAGACACCCATCCAAAAGCTACAGCATTTATATCCTAAGTCCCATCTTATTTCAACTATACCACAAAAGGTGTTTAGGTGCACTATTTATATTCATAATCAGAATAGAAGAAAACTTGATCCTAGGGCAATCAAATGTATTTTCTTGGGTTATTCTCTTACTCAAAAGGGATACAAATGCTACTCTCCGATTTCATACAAATTTTTTGTTACTATGGATGCAAACTTTTTTGAAAATCTTCCATATTACTCCAAATCACCCATTCAGGGGGAGACTAAAGAAAATGAATGGCTAATCTGTAATGATCCTACACTTAATAATACACCTGGTATTTTACATTTTGCACCTGGGCCAAATATCGTCTGAATTTGAAACTCTACAGCTTGTTACCCTTGCACCAGAACCTATAATTTCACTACTTGAACCAGAAACAGATTTGCAAAACCTAAAAAATCAATCTGAAATTGACCAAAACATTATGGAAAATAATGATTTAGCTGAGACAATGGTGGAACAACCTAAGATAGAGGAGTTGTGAGTGTTTACCAAGCGAAACAAGGGCACAAAATAGAAAGAGAGTGAGGAGAAAGAGGAACCCATTCCGGCGCAGCACCAATCATCTAACCATAAGTCAAATTCAGAAAAGCTTGATTAGCCTATTACCTTGAGGAAAGGTAAGAGAACTTGTACCCAACATCCTATTGGTAATTATGTTTCTTATGAAAAGTTGTCTTCTAGTTTAAAAACCTTTGTGGCTTATGTGTCATAAGAGAAATTGCCTAGTTCTTTTCAGGAAGTAGTTAATGATCCAAGATGGAGGAAGGCAATTCAGGAGGAGCTAAAGGCTCTTCAGAAAAATAAAACTTGGGAGATAACTATGTTGCCAAAGGGAAAAACTACTGTGGGATGTAAGTGGTTATTTATAGTGAAATATAATATAGATAAAACTGTGAACATATACAAAGCTAGACTAGTTGCTAGGGGCTTCACACAAACCCATGGCATAGATTACCAAGAAACTTTTGCACTTGTAGCCAAGTTGAATACAATTAAAGTTTTATTATCACTTGCTGCTAATATGGATTGGACTTTGCACCAATTAGATGTGAAAAATACCTTTTTAAATGGCGACTTGGAAGAAGAAGTATATATGGAGATACCTCAAGGCATGAGGGTGCAGGGAAGTGATACAAAGGTTTGTAGACTTCACAAATCTTTATATGGTCTGAAGCAGTCTCCTCATGCTTGGTTTGAGAAGTTTACCCAGGTAGTTAAGAAACTGAGGTACACACAGTGTCAAACTAATCATACCCTGTTTGTCAGACATTATGAAGGTAAATGTTCCATATTGATTGTATATGTGGATGATATTGTAGTAACTGGTAATGATACTACAGAAATTTAGAAGTTAAAAGCCAATTTAGCTGCAGAATTTGAAATTAAAGATCTAGGGAAGCTTAGATACTTCCTTGGAATGGAGGTTGCTAGATCCAAGAGTGGAATCAGTGTTTCTCAGAGGAAATATACATTGGATCTGTTAAAGGAGACAAGTATGTTGGGATCAAAACCAGCATAAACTCTTATGGAAACTATGTGTAAGTTGAATCTGAGACAAGATGGAACTCCTGTGAATAGAGAGAGATATCAAAGATTAGTGGGAAAACTTATCTATTTATCTCACACTAGACTAGACATCAATTTTGCAATGAGTGTTGCTAGCCAATTTATGAATGATCCTTGAGAAGAACATATGAAAGCAATCTATAGGATTTTGAAATATTTGAAGATGACACCTGGAAGGGGCTTACACTTTACTAAGAAGAGTAATAGAAGCATAGAAGTGTATACTGATACTGATTGGGCAGGATTTGTAACAGATAGGAGATCTACCACTGGTTATTGCACATTTGTTCTAGGTAATCTTGTGACATGGAGGAGCAAGAAGCAACTAGTGGTTGCTAGAAGTTTTGCTGAAGCAGAATATAGGGCACTTGCCCTTGGGATTTGTGAAAGGATTTGGATTCAGAGATTGATGCAAGAACTTAGAATGGAAATAACTACATCTATCAAGGTGTGGTGTGACAACAAGGCTGCCATTGGGATTGCTCAAAATCCAATTAAACATGATCGAACTAAACATGTAGAGATTGGTCGACATTTCATCAAGGAGAAAATAGATTCCAAGCTGATTGATTTGTCTTATGTTCCATCCAATTCACAAGTAGCTGATGTTATGACAAAAGCTCTTACAAGAATCAAGTTTGATGAATTAAGCAACAAGTTGGGAATGATAGATATCTATTCACCAGCTTGAGGGGGAGTGTTGGAATGGGTCGACTACTAAAGCCCATAGTTTTAAGGCTTCTTTTTGTTTTATATTTTCTGCTGTGGTATCTCAGTATTTATTAGCTTTTATTCTATTTATATTTCAGTTTATCATAATCCCCTATTTCTAGGCTTAGTTTCAAGGATTGACACCGCTACTAGTTCTTTCTCTCTAATATATGTATCACTCTCCCTTATGAATAAGCGACAGAGCAGTGATTCTGACCTATTTTCACACATACTATCAAAAGTATTGACAAAAAGAATGGTCAATTATAGAGCCTAACAACAACAGTAGCTACTCATCGAATGGGCTAATCAACCTACAGAGAATGCTACTTGGTAGGATAAAGAAACAATCTAGACTCTTTTTCCACATGTTAACCTTGAGGACAAGGTTTATCTACAAGAGGGGAGTAATGTTAGCAACCAAGGCCCATTAAACCAATCCAATAGCCAAAACCCAACTGCAAGCACTAAAGCCTAAAACAATGAAAAGGGGAGCAAGAGCAAGAAGAGACCTGGATGGATGGCTAACTACGGGGGGTGACATGCAAGGAAATTGAAGTGGTCTTGCAAATTGCAACGTGACAGAAGAATTTTTAGGCCATTATTGCTGCAATATTTCCTTTTGTTTTCATTACCAATTTCCTTTCGGTTGTTATTTTGTTTTGTCCATTTTCATTTACTGGAAAGGAGAGGATATGGAATGAATGAAGTAGAATTGTAGGAGTTTGCCTTTTCTCAAATAAAGGTTGCACATTCTTTATATTCTCTTGTATTTTTGAGCTTTGCCTCTGTCTTTATTGATCTTTAGCAGAACCGTTGCTTGAGCTATCAGAAACATATATTAACTATATTTTACAGAATATAATAACATTATATGTGTGGTCCAAAACAAAACGAAAGGACGTACAAAGGAAGTCATTTAGGTAAATGGGGAATTGCTTTTCTTGTTATTAGCAACTTCTGCAAGTGCTGCATGCACAGTATCCATTGCCATACACTACTCTCACCCTCCTTCAACTACCTTCCAGCAAGAAAAATCCAGCCATGGCTTACACGAGAAGGATCAAGGTCAAACTCATCACCATCAGCTGCAGAATGACAATGATCCATGATCCCATATTCCCGTGTTCTGTCTTTTTTCCTCTGTCTAGCCTTTACAAAGGTGCGTCTTGTTATCTATATTATATATGAATAAGAAGATGGGGTTTTTATTACATTGATTAATTTCTTGTTTTCTTTCTTTTTATTTTCTTTTTTTCATTTAATCTTGTATTCAATTACTGGTTCCAATTGCCTGACGGTGCTAAAATGTACAATATGTTTAACCATTCAATTTGGGCTTAATTGAATCGCTTGGATTTCGGTTCTTTCATGGGTTTCAATTGCCATACTAACATCCTAGTTTACAGTAGGCCCATCAAAGTTGATTATTGATGTAAAAATAAAGTCAGTGAGAGCCTAGGCTTTGAACTGTGTCCCTTCGAAACTCTGCAGTTTACCCTGTTTCCAAGTTATGTGAAACAGGACAACATTACTTAATGTGCATACATGTGTTGCCATTTATATAAATTTCAATCTTCTAATGGATCACTATGTTAAATAAGATTTCAAGTAAAAATTTATTCATCGATTCATCAATACAGTGGAGGATCTACACAAAAAAGTGAAGGAGTGTGGAAAAGGATGATTAGCCTCATGTCTACGGGGCCCAGCAAAGGAAGCTTCCAAATATATAAATTTAAGAATATACGTCATGTTCAATAATGTTCCTGTATTTTGTTAAGTATACAATTCTTTTAAATGCATGCATGCATATTTTAATCACGTGTACGTGAGCCCTTGTTAACTTTTTTCTTTCTATCTTTTCCCTTCTCAGCCCATAAATATATTTTTTCTTTTTGGTAATGCTATAAATTTTCTTATATGTGTGGTCCAAACAAGTAAGCCAATCAAAAGAATTGAATTAATGTGGAAAAGGTTCAAGACCCTAAACAAATCTGCTTTTGGTGCTTATCTGAAAATCAGGATCAGCCTCATGTCTTAATAATGGAAGAAATTTGCTGGAAAGACTTTCTTGTTAATCACTACATGGGCTCCCCAAACAAATATTTTACACTTTATGATAGAAGAAATTTCCTGGAAAGACTTTCAACAGCAATCATGCAGATTGTCCCCAATTAACAATTAAAATAATATAATCCATATCTTTGATAGCAAAATATATCAATATCTATCCTTCATATTTTGGCAAGTACAACCTTTCACAATCCTTTCATGAGAGGGGATCATCTGAGGTGAAATCTCCTCTAAAGTGATAAAATATCTCATATTATTATTATTATTATTTTATTTTTTGATCATTTGTTATAAAAAAATAAAAAATGATGTAAGAAAAAAACTGTCATTTCACTACTTTAGAGGGACTTTTCAAGGATTCCCTCTCATCGTTTTATAGGCACATTTGGTAATTATATTATATTATATTATATTATATATATATATATATATATATAAAAGCAGCGTTTACTATATATTTGTTTCATAGCCCCTCCTCTTCTATCATCGCCCACTATACCTGTACTCTACAGTCTACACCAACCCACCCTCTCCCTTCTCTCTGGACTCTTCTTGATATATATCATATTTGAATCCCTATCATGTAAGTAATAATGTTTAACAATGTTGACTAGTCTATATTACATGTGAGAAAAATACTTTGAACAAATATATATGGTGTGTAGGTTTTCTCTCATTTCAAACATAAATTAAAGAGTAAACTATTATATTACTTTCTAAAAAAATTGCTCTTACCAATTTAATTTTTAAAAAATTTATTACTATTATTAAATTAATTTTCATGTTTTAAAAAACTATATCATTTAACCAAGGAAAATTAGATTTAAAGATATAAATTTTGTAAAAATTATAATAAAAAATTTTAAAAATTAAAATTATCCCTAAAGACTAAATTATTGCCACTTACTATTAGAACTTAAGAAAGCTACTGTAAAAATTATTTAAATTGTAACTTTTTAAAATCTTGGTAATAACTTTCTTAAATGTTTGTAATAAATTTTCAAAAACTTAACAGTAATTTTAGTTTTTGAGAGTAATTTCAATTTTTAAAATATTTTATTATAAATTTTGTAAAACCTGAGTTTTTAAATATAATTTTTCCTTTTAACTATATGTGATTTTAACTTGTACTTTATTAGAAGAACTTTAACTAGTTATCATTGACTATTCTTTTTTACATGTCATATGTGATATTAATTATTCACATAGGTCTATAAGATGAGCCACCTAAGCATATGAATCCAGAAAGAGACTCTCCCATGCTCTCTCCAATACTCTCTCGAGGGTTAGATTTGGACACATACAAATTAACTAGACAGTTTAGATCTAATTTTTTTATTTTAAAAATATAATTCTTTTAAAGAGACCAGAACATAAAATATAAATAATTTTTTAATTATTAACTTAAAAATGATATTTAAGTACAAAAAAATAAAAAAAAAAAAGATTTAAACTATTCAAAAATTAATCTCATGGTCCAAATATTATAAGAGGGATAATAAAGAGAAAGTTTACGAGAGGCAATTCGGATTTTATGAATCCAGATCGCCTACTCCTCGTACAAAAGCAGCACGCCATGCTCTTTGATAGATCCAATCCGTTCGTATAACCCAACGCATATCCTCATGCCATGTCACCTTTCTTTTTTTATCAAAAACTTGTTCCTTCAATATCGTGGTCGTCTGCGTGATCCTTTGTCCCAGAGAGCACCACGTGGCCACCCTTATAATACCCAACTGCGTGGGTCTTCTTCGATGCGTTCAGTTCACGTCCCAGAAAGTGCCTCTTTTATTGGTTTTGCATAGTAAAATTCTCCTTAAACCGAAGCTCTTGACATAGGTAAGAGGCGACCATCTCCTTCAACCATTGAATCCTTGCTTTTTTTAAAAAGGAAACGCAAACCTGTTCCATTGAAGAAGATGCATTTTTTCTGATTCAAAAAAATTGAAACAAAAAGCTTGAATGAATAAAAAAAAAGCTTGTATTATTTATGCTTGCTATCCATGTTTTGCTTACGAATCATTTTCCTTGCCTTTTATCTCAATAAAAGATTGAATAATAAAGATTGCATTTTTTACTGCATAATATTTGCTAATGTGAATTTTTTCTCAATAAGAAAGCTTGAATGAAATAAAAAGCTTGCATTTTTTAGTCCCACAATATTCGTTTTGTTTACATGTGTCGCAGTGGAAAATGCACATTGTTTATGGAATTTCTGAATCGCAGATCTAGACCTTGAAGCACGGGATCAACTGAAGGAATCTCTCTAGGAGTTTGCAAGTCTGCACTGGTCCGTCAATGGAGGAGATTATCTCAGAAATGAAGCAGGCGGCGTTGTGGCTTTCTGTGAGTTGAACGCGTCAAAGAAGAAGGTAGCAGGTGGCAGTTATAATGGTGGCCACATGGTGCATTCTGGGGCCTGGATCACACGGATGGCCACGATTGAAGGAACAAATTTCTTAAAAAAAAAAATGCAGCGTGGCGTGAGGAGAATCGCTAGATTCCGTGGACGGCCTAGGTTGCTCAAAGCACGTTGTGCTGCTTCCGTACTAGCAATAGGGGATCCGAATTCCTAATCGTATGGTTGTCACATAGATAAAACTAAAATAATATTATCTCTTAAAATACTAACATTAAATTAATGATAATAATAAATTTAAAAGACCAAAATTGATAGGTAGTATCTTTTAAAATTAGTATGATCATTTACTTTTATGAAATAGATATAGGAATAAAATAATAAAATAATTGATATATAATTTTTTATAGTTTAGATTTTATTTTATTTTTAGTTTAGATGAATCCATTTACAGGATTGCATCTTCTTGTCACAATTACAATTTTTTTGGCGATGTACTTTATTAAAAGTTTATTTTGGAATTGCAGTGCATATATACTTATTTTAATTTTTTTAAATAGAATTTTATGAAAAGTATTATAAGAAAAAAGTTTGTATTTAACAAAAATATTTAATAAGTGTTTTTATTAATATTATTGTACTTGAAAAATCTTTCAAAGTAATTTTTTTAATCATCAAATAATGTACAAAGACATGTATTTAAGAGAGTACATAAAAATATTAGAGGTAATTATGATAATTAATAAGATAAATTTCAATTTTCTACTTCTTTGTCATACCAAAAAATTTCCTTTGAAACCACTAAGAAGAGCATTATTTTTTTTTTCTTTTTTAAGTTAATAGCTTGGCAAACTGAACAAAAAATCAAAATAAGTAGTTTAGTGAGTTTAGTGATAAGCAATCTTGTTGACTAGAGAAACTTGGCCAACAGGGATAAACCAGGTTAGATTTTTTATTTTTATTTTTTGAGATCGGATATTGAACAATGGCCCATGAGTTTGGTCATAAAATTTTGAATAGGAAAAAAAATGCATAGATAGTGTTGTACTTTGATCAATTTGCAAGCAATTACTATGTATTTTAAAATCTAAATAATAAACTCTTTTATTATAACTCTTTTACTTCTATCTTTTCACTTCTCAGCCTATAAGCATCTCTTTTTATTGGTTAAGCTATAAATAACATTATATGTGTGGTCCAAAACAAAATGAGAGCACGAACGTACTAAGGGAACATTTAGGTAGGTATGATTTTCTTGTTCTCGCCCTTCCCTTGATCATCGATATATAATATTCTTCTTTTTCTCAACATCCACTTGAATCTTGAATCTCTGCCGACATACAAGGGAAATAGGTATGGCATTATGCAAATATTCTTTTTCTCAACATCCAATATATGCTTAGATAGATATAGATTCAAAATATGTGGGACCCATCATTTAAATGAGTTCTACACATTTAAATAAGATTTACCACTTAAATTAATAAAAAATAAATATAAAAAAAATAGAGGCATTCAAATTTAAATATTAAAAATCTTTGATACATAGAAGTTAAAAATAAAAATAAAAATATTAAAAAAAATAATTTTATAAATAAAAAACAACTCTCATATATTTAAAAGATAATAAAAATAAATATTATTACATAATAATTAAAAAATATAATAAAAATTATACGTAACTATAAAAATGAAATTTATTTCCTTTTCGCATACCAAATGTGCGTTAATGTCTAATATTAAGTGCGTGTTTGGTTTAATTTTTTTTTATCAAAATATGATTTGCCTAAAATAACAAATTATTATTTTTATATTTTGTGAGTTATGAACATAATTTTTTAATTTCTCCAACGCAAAACGAAACGAGTCATAAAAGACAAACCTGAACCCTAAACCTAATGAGAAAGAACATCGTTTGACATATTTCATTACCACGCCTTTTGGTTTGTCTTGATGAATCATCGCAGAGTTCCGTCTTTTAATAACACACCGCAAATAATAATAATAATAATAATGCCAGTGCACAAGTGGGAGTAACTTTTTAACTCAAGAAAAGAAAACAAAAACAAAATAAAACCCAAAAAAAAAACAAAAAAGGAAAAGATGATATATTAATATAAAATCTGAACCTTCGAAAAAATTAATAATTAATTAGTGTCTTGTTTATAAAATGAACTTCGATACTCCATTGATATTGAACCTAAAATGTTAAGATGTGAATACTTTCGGTTATATTTATATTCATGTGTGCCTGGAAATAATTAATTAGTGTCTTGATTTAAAGATAAATATAACAAATTTTAATGAATGAATATAAAATCTTTAAAAATAACGATATCATTACTAAAAAATAAAAATAAAAATAATGTAAAATTAAGATACTAAATAATTTGAAAATTTTCTATTTTCAAAAATAGTGAAAATTTATATGTGACAAGCAAATTTTTAAAAAGGCCTGAATTGAATGTGATGTTTACTTTTCAAATAAAAAAAATTAACAATGAAGTTTTATTAAATAGTCAAAATTTCAATGACTTGATGTTTGCTAGTATTCCAATTTTGATTAAAATAATAATAATATACTTTAACTCTTCAAATTTTCTCATCTTACAAATATTTTTGTTTAAAATCTATACAGACTTCGCTTATGTCTTAAAAAATAAAATAAAATACTTCCACTTCTATTCAAACTTCTTACACATACCATCCCTGAATTTATATATTCTACTAAAAGCTTCCTTATATTTATGAAATGCAACACATAAATATGACATTTAGATTTTGGAAAAAAAAATCTAGCAAAATTGTTCAAATGAGTCAATCAATGGTTGGACTCATAGGAAAATTAATATAAAAATTCATTAGGATTTTTTTCCACTTTTGATATGCATAATTAAGATTAACATGATCATGTTTTATTAATTCTGTTATATATCTTTTTAAACATGATAATTATGCGTATGATATTTTTTAAAATATAAGAAAAGTTTTCATACATTTGAAGATAAAAGAATATTATATGTAACATTGGAAAAACTTATGGAAAATGAATGTGTGTGACTGTTAGGACTTGTTTAGCATACCGTATAGAATAACATCTAATAGGCCAAGTCTTATAGAATTTTAATATCATATAGTGTTTGATGTGACACTGTATAAGATATTATATAATATAAGATAATACTATTATATGTTTGGTGATTTATTATATAACTTGGATAGGATAAAAATTAATCTTTTGACAAAATTATCCTTTGCTTAAAAAATGCCATGTATTCACCTAAAATTGTGATGTTATATTAAAAACACCTTCTCTTATCATAAGCAAACTATTACATGAATACAGAATAATAATAAGTTACTTGGTGATTGTCAAACAAAATAACCCATTTTTGTTTACTAGCAAATTGACAGGGTCCAGTAGCAAAGAATAAGTCTTATTATTGTTTTAGTAAGTTACTTCATAATTTTAATATATTGGTACATAAGTTTCTATATCTATTTATCTCTTTTTTCAGCCTGGGATTTAGCATTACCTTGATGCAATCAGAAGAATTTTATTTAAAAAGTGCAACGGCTAAAAGATTTAAAAAAGAAGCCACATGAGAGATTTAATTATGTTATGCTTACTCATAGAATATATACTGAGTCATTGCCTTATGGTTGAGTCTTTGACAGTGAAGGGCTTTTAGAACAGTTTGCTTAATTAATTCTTTAATGTTGTGTGCGCGTGTGCATTTCTTATTATTTAATAATTAGATATTTCTTTGGTATTATTAATAATAAATATATGACGTTGTGTGGTTTAAGTGTGGGAAATGTCATTATGTGCGCCTAAAACATCATTCCTATCATTCCTCCAGGTTGATGAATACCCTATGTAAAACATGGCAACTCCAATCATCTCTGGTGCCAAGGAGATGCTAGCATAGAAGGTCTATATTTCGAGCATATAAATCTTCTAGCCCTCCTTACATCCTTTGGAACCCAATAAAAGCAATAAGGGGTCCTAGTAATAGAGGTTAAAACTAAGCAAGGTTGATTGTTTCATAGCCCTGCTTAAACCCTTTGGAACCCAATAAATTATTTTGCCAACAACAATGCAATCATCAAAAGCAATGTTATATACGTACTGCTCGTACATCAAAGAGAGTCAAATTGATAGGATATTATAGGAAATTATAAATATAGATTAGCAACATATCATAAACCAGAGAGTAATAAAATCTAAAAACAGGTTCAATCATGACAATAGTAAGCAATATCTCAAGCCAGAATAACAAGAGGGGCATAGACAGAAACCGCAGTGCTGATCAACAATCATTAGAAAGTTAACTTAAATTCCCCCTAAACTTACCATTGTCAAGACAAATTCTTTTATAGAGACAGCCCGACAAAAAGCTGTTAGAATATTTTATTATTTAAGTAAATGTTTTTGGAATATTTTAACTAAATTTAAATTAAAATATTCCAAAACTTATTTTGAATTTTAACTTTTAAAATATCCTAACTAGTGGTCCTCATCTTTAGGAGTCTTTTTTGACCAAATACATTGTTAGTGAGTTAATGGAATTGTCAATTGAGTACACAATTATTAAACTAACCTCTTTTGATGTAAGAGAGGTTAATAGATATTACCTGAAATATTTGAGTGGTTTCCAATAAAGAGATCAGCCTATTAGTTCATCATTGAGACTCATACTTTTATTAGAAACACTAACTCTCTCTCTCCTTCTACATTTGTTTTTCTTGGTTATAGATTGCTAAAAGAATTTGTCAGTAATTGAATTCATCGTCAAATTTACAAAGCATGATTGGAGGTATTTAGATCCTTATTTTATGTTTTCATAATTGAATTGCAATTTAATTTTCACTAAATTGCATGATAGTTATTGATATGTAAAAACCAAGCAATGAAGTTGTCTTGCTAATAGGGTCAACCACAAGATCTAAATTCAAGTTGCTGAAGGAGGCATTACAAGCCTTACTGGATGGAGAGCTAAAGGGGGCTACAAAGATGGCTAATCAAATGAAGGCCTAAAGCTATTCAATACATAAATGGCAAGTGAAGACAAGACTTAGGCCTAAATCCAATTATTTCTAGTTTATTATTGAACCCATTATGTAAATAAGCATGTCATGTGCAATGCTTGTGATTTTATTAATGAGGTGGCGTGTTTATAAGAGCTTGAGCTTTATTTAGTCATTTGGCCTTTTATGGAAGTTGAATTTTTCTATTCTCAGTTGAATTTTTCTAGAAGGGAGAATAGAGTTATGTACAAATCCAAGGACTTCAAAGACAAATCAAAGGACAAGAGCAATGACTTGCTTGGAAAGGGAAATCCCACTATCCAACCTAAGAGGCATTGAAATACAAAATGTTTTAGATGCTTGGGAGTTGGTCATATAGCCTCATAATGTCTAAATAAGAAGGCAATGTATATAAGGGAGGATGGAACTATAGAATCTAAAAATGAAAGTGATAGTGATTTAATGTCACCTTTAAAGGATTATAGTGATGTGGAATATCCTGTTAGTGGAGAAGCATTAATTATCTGACATGCTTTTAAGTCACAAACTAAGAATGAAGGTCAGGAACAACATGAGAACATCTTTCATTCTCGTTGTCACATTAATGGGAAAGTGTGTAGTTTGGTCATTGATAGGGGGTAGTTGCACAAATGTTCCTAGTACCACCCTAATAGATAAATTGGGGTTACCTTGTAGTAAATAGGCTAGGCCATACAAGTTGTAGTAGTTAAATAAGTGTGGAGAGATCAAGGTGAACAAGCAGGTTTTGGTGTCATTTACCATTGGGAAATATTCTGATGAAATATGGTGTGATGTGGTACCTATGCACACATGGCACTTGTTATTGGGAAGACCTTGGTAGTTTGCTAAAAGAGTTATGCATGATAGGTACCAAAATTGGTATTCATTTTTCATGGGGGTTTAAACCATCTCTATGAAGGCCAAATGATATTGAGAGTATCAATGGAAGATTGAGATGAAAAAGGGCTGTAAGCAATAAAAATTTAGATAGAAAAAGAATTAAGTGAGAAAAGACTAGAAAAGGAAGGAACAATGGCCTAACTGAGAAACAACAAGCAAAAGTGGAAAAAAAGGAGAGTTGTATAGGAGAGAAAAGTGAAGTGAGAGAAGAGAGAAAAGAGAGGCAAGTGAGCTTCTATGCAAAAAATAGAGAGTGTAAAAAGGCTATATATATGCAGAAACCTCTCATTCTTATCATGTATAAGGAGACACTTTTGAACACTACTAACCTTAATCCTGGTTTGCCTAGTTTTATTGTTTCTCTTTTGTAGGAATATTCTGATGTCTTCTTGGAGGTGATGCCTACATGTTTACCACTTTTTTGAGGCATAGAGCATCAAATTGATTTTTTGCCTAAAGCCACAATTCCAAACTATCTAGCCTATAGAAGTAATCTAGAGGAAACAAAAGAAATATAAAGGCAAGTAAAGGAATTGATGGAGAAGGGGCACGTGAGAGAGAGCTTGAGTCCATGTGTTGTACTCATATTACTTGTTCCTAAAAAAGATAGGAGTTAGCGTATGTGCATTAATTGTAAACTTGTCAATAAAAAACAATAAAGTATCATCATCTTATACCTAGATTAGATGACATGTTAAATGAGTTACATGGTTTATGCATCTTTAGTAAATTTGATTTGAAAAATGGTTATCATTAAATTAAAATGAAAGAAGGACATGAGTGGAAAACATCTTTCAAAACTAAACATAGTCTATATAAATGGGTGGTAATGTCTTTAAGATTAACCAATGTGCCTAGCACTTTCATGAGACTTACAAATCATGTTTTTTGTGCTTATATTAGGAAATTTGTTCTTGTTTACTTTGATAACATATTGATTTATAGTAAAAATTTGGATGAGCATTTATGTCATTCAAAGAGTGTGCTCGATGTGCTTTGAAAGGAGCAATTGTATGCCAATAGAAAGAAATGTACCTTTTGCATGGATAGAGTAATATTTTTAAGATTTGTTGTTACTGCAAATGGTATTGAGATTAATTCAAAGAAGGTCAAAGCTATTAAAGAATGGTCAACACTGAAAACTGTGTTTGAGGTGTGTAGTTTTCATAGCCTAGCTAGTTTTTACAAGTGGTTTGTGAAGGACTTTAGCACCATTGCCACTCCTTTGACTAAGGTCATTAAGAAGGACGTGGGGTTCCAGTGGACTGAAGAACAAGATGTTGCATTTAACACCTTGAAAAATAAGTTATGTTCTACTCCATTACTTCTTTTAGCTGAATTTTCTAAAACTTTTATAATCAATGTGATGCTTTTAGAGTTGGTATAAGTGCTATCTTGATGCTAGATAAATGCCCAATAGCATACATTAGTGAGAAGTTGGATGGTGCATAGCTCAACTATTCTACCTATGATAAGGAGTTGTATGCCTTGGTGAGAGTCCTAGAGACTTAATAATATTGCCTTTGGTCCAAAGAGTTCATAATCTATACTGGCCACAAGCCACTAAAGCACATCAAAGGGCAAGGAAAGTTGAACAAGCGACATGTCAAATAGGTAGAGTTCATTGAGACATTTCCTTATGTGATTTAATACAAGCAAGGTAAGAAAAATGTGGTAGCTGATGCTTTGTCACTTAGATATGCATTGATTTCTACTCCTAGCTTTAAATTATTAGGATTTAAGCATATAAAAGATATGTATGCAATTGATGCTGATTTTGCTAATGTGTATGATGCATGTGAGCATGCTACAATCAATAAGTTCCATAGGCATAATAGTTTTTGTTTAAGGAAAATCAATTATGTCTGCCTATATGCTCCTTCAAGGAATTGCTTGCTCGAGAGGCATATTGTGGGGGTTTAATAGGGCATTATGGTGTTGCAAAGATACTTGACATACTACATGAGCATTTCTTTTGGCCTCACATAAGCAAAGATGTTGAAAGAATATGTGTTATATGCATCTCATGTAAGCAAGCCAAGTCTAAGGTTCAACCACATAGGTTATATACTCCTTTTAAGCTTGGGGTGGATTTATCCATGGATTTCATTTTAGGTTTACCTAAGACAAAGAAAAGTAAGGACTTTATATTTGTTATTGTCGACAGGTTTTCAAAAATGGCACATTTCATCATTTCATCCCTTGTCATAAGACTAATGATGCAACAAATATAACTGACTTGTTCTTTAGAGAGGTCGTCATGCATTTGTGTGGTATTCTTAAAACCATTGTATCTAATTGGGATGTCAAGTTCTTGAGCTACTTTTGGAAGGTGTTATGGGCTAAGTTAGGAACCAAATTATTATATTTTACTACTTGTAACCCACATACAAATAGAAAAATTGAAGTAGTCAATTGGACTTTAGGAATAAATTTGTATGTTGTTGTGCAAAACAACTTAAAATCATAAGAAGATTGCATTCCATTTGTTGAATTTGCGTATAATAGATGTGTGTATTTTTCTACTAGATTTTCTCTTTTTGAGATTGTGTATGGTTTTAATCCCTGAACACCTATGGATTTACTACCTCTTCCTTTGCATGAGATTTTTAACCAAGATGCACATAAAAGGGCAGACTTGCTGAGTCCATTCATGAGCAAGCAGAGAAGTAGATTGAACTAAAGAACAAGCAGTATGCATCGTATGCTAATAAAGGGTGCAAATTTGTTACATTTGAACTAGGAGATTAGGTGTGGGTTTATTTGTAGAAAAAGCGATTTCTAGCCCATCGAGCAACCAAATTACATCTAAGACGAGATGGCCATTTCAAGTCTTGGACAAAATTAATGATAATGCCTACAAATTTGATCGTTTAAGTGAGTATACTATGTCTGCTACATTTAATATTTTTTATCTTTCTCCTTTTGATGTTGGTGATGATTCAAGGATGAATCTTCTTAAAGAGGGAGGTAATGACTTATGAAAACCAAGCAAGGAAGCTGTTCCCAATGAGGTCGATCACAAGATCTAAATCCAGGTTTCTAAAGGAGGCATTACAAGCCTTATTGGATCGAGAGCTAAAAGGGGTTGTATGGGCCAAGGATGACTTATTAAATGAAGGCCTAAAGTTGGTTAATATGTGGATGGCATGTGAAGACAAGACTTAGGCCTAAATCCAATTATTTCTAGTTTATTATTTAGCCTATTGTGTAAATAAACATGTCATGTATAGTGCCTGTGATTTCATTATTAAGGTGGTATGTTTATAAGAGTTTAGGCTTTATTAGTCATTTGGTCTTTATTTTGTTGGACTAAACTTGTTATTTTCATTTTTTTAATAACACCAATTAGGGTATTATAGTTTTCTAATGAGTTTTAGCCTATTTAAAGACAATTCAAGAGGGTTGGAGGGGACTTTTCTTACAGAAGAACAAAAAAAATTAATTCTGGATTTTTTTTTTCAGCCTTCTTTATGGTTTCTTCAAGGATTGTATGAACTTAACAAAGGTAAGTCCTTTGTGGTGTTTAATTCTTCTATCAAATTCTAAGTTCAAGAGTTTTATATCTCATTAGGTTTAGAATTCTGCATCTAAATTTGATTAAGGGGTTTAGGGTTCTTAATTCACTTGATTTAAGGGCAGTTTGATCTACTTGGGGTTTCTGCATCAATTATCATGTGGTATTAGAGCATCTTTTTAATTACCTCTGCTTGTGTATTATTTTTTGAAATGGAAGAATTTAAGGATTTTCTAGTTTGAGGTTTAATTTATGAATTATTTCATTCAAATATATTGGGTGAAATTATTGATGGAGCCATTAACACATTTGTTCTTCCTTTTAATGGTTGACAATGAGAGATTGGAAATATGCTTGATAATTGTTTTACATGTACATGTATATGGAGTTTGGCAAATTGTTTAGGAATTTTTTCATTCATCTTTATGAGAAGAAGAGAAATAGGAATTTATTTAGTTCAAATTCATGAAATTAATGCAAAAAAATAATCAATCATTTTGAATGCATTTCTTCGGTGCATATATGGTTTGTGATTGCTCAAAATTGAGTTTGAATGAAATATTGCATGGTGGGCTACTATCATAAAAAACCAAGAAAACTTTGACACTATATTTTTTATCTACTAGCATGTTTTTGCTTCATGATGGTTGAACAAAAAAAAGCATAATTAATTTTGAGCATTTTGGCTCAAGAATCATCCAAACAAAGCCATAAAATGAAAGATCTAATATGGTAGAATCATGGGTAGGAAATAGGTACAAATTGAGTCATGCTAACTTGGTTCAAGGTTAAAGACAAACTAAATGACATGTCATTTTGGTCATTGCCCAAATGACATGTTGAATGTAGCATTTTGGACCCTATCAAGAACAATAGGTCATTTGGCCTTGATAATAATGAAACACACATTTCACTAATAAGTGTTTGGGCAGGCTATTTTTGGCATTTTAGTTTGTTATTGTTTTATTTTTTAGGCCAATTGTTATATGCTTTTGTTTGTTTTAAATTTTGGACATATAGTTAAAAAAAAAAGGCATTACGCATTTTAGAATCTAGACCTTGGGCCCTTTTTTTGGAAAGAAATGCAATTTTTGGGTTGAAAAAGGATTTTTGGGCTTTTTAAGGTTATTCTTAAGACTTTTTAGGCAATTTTGGGTTTAGAAAATTGCATCAAGCTTATATTTTGGTTTATCTAGAATTTATTTTTGGATCCATTAGGTTATTTTTATTTTTGTTTTGAGTCGTTATTATTTTGAACTAAAAATGAATTATGAAATAATTATAATTAGTGTTGAGGAAAATTATTTTAGACAATTTTTAACACATTAAGAAATTTTACAAAATTATTATCATTATTTAATTTGTCTAAATTTATAAAAAATATTTAGGCAATTTTAGCGCATTTAGGACTTCATAAAATTATTTTGATACCATTTAATTTTGTCTAAATTATATGGAGTTGTTTTAGACAAAATTTTCTTAGCGCATCTATGTAATAATTATAAAGAAAGAATTTTTTAAATTATTAATCATATATATTTTAGTTGATTAATTAATTAAGATAAATTCTCATTAATATAAAATTAATTAATGCATCTATATGGACATTTACTAATGCACATAATGGAGCCAGATATTTTTGTAATTAGTATGCATAAATTAAAGAGTAACTACAACATTTTTTATATGTGTGTGCATACATTATGAAAAATAAAATCACATATGGATTTAACAATATTAATTGTAATTAAGTATGTAGTTATGATATATTTGAAGAAAAATTATATCTAAGGACCTCAAGTTTGTAACATTCATGCTGAATGACCTATTATCATTGTTTTATGGTAGAGTTACCACTGACTTTAACTAAAACCAGTGATAACCAATGGTAACATATCCTTCAAGATAAATATTACAGAGTTTAGGTCCCTGGATGTAATTTTCCCTATATTTTAATCCATAAGTAGATAATTATAATTGCATATTTAATCAAGGTAAAATAGAAGTTGTATTGTGTTTTTTAAGTAGCTCGTAGGTATTAGGAAACAATAATGTACTCTAATTTCATCATTTACAATACACAAATATTTGGTATGCTATTGTCTTTGTCCAAAAGAAGATTTTAGTGATTCAATTTTGTATTAGCATGACTTGTATTAGTAAGCATGCATTAATGGTAAATGTGATGGTTAATTTGCCTTATAATTTTCTAGTAACCATTATTAACATTTGAAATTACCTTACAACATCTTCTATATCTTAATTGTTAATAGATAACAGCAACAAGATTATTCTAGATGGAAGCATCTACAAGGCCTGGAAAGAGGATATTCTCCTCCAATTAAGATGCCTTGACTATGACTTTTGGAAGAGCCTTTGAGACCTATGGATGGTAAAGATAAAGAAGCTAAAGTGTTGTATGAACACTAGGAGTAGTCAAATTGCCTCATGAGGATAATTAAACAATGTATATAGAATGGCATTCATGGGTCCATATTAGAATGCAAGATAGTCAAGTAGTATCTTAAGGCCAATAATGCTCAATTTGTTTCATCTAATGTCACTTGGAGGTGCATTATGACCCAGTTGTGCATAATGAAACTCACTAGTATAAAATGGGTAAAGTGAGATATAATGCAAATGAGAGACTTGGCTTTTCAATTGAAGCCTTAGGAATGGAGCCAAATGAGTCATTTTTGGTTCAATTCATCCTTAATTCACTTTTCCCTCATTATGTTGCATTCAAAATTTCCTACTAAACATATAAAGAGAAATGGACAATTGATGAATTGGTATCCATGTTGTACAAGAAGAGTATAGACTAGTAATTAATGGAGGAGGTGTTCTTAATAAGGCTCATTTAGTTAGTACTAGTGGCTCCAAGAAAAAGGGTCTCAAGAAAAATGGCAAGAAGAATCACATCCCTCCTATTCATGTGACGAACAAGGAAGGGCTAGATGCTTCTTCTATGAAAAGAAAAGGCATTGATAAATGTTATTTTTATATATTTTATTTCTTTTAATTAAGACAGTTTGATGATAAATTATGGCTAAATAGATTTTATCAGATGATATTTGATTTTATTGGCCACTTTTGCACTATAGGAATTAATTTTCAAAATTCTTGGTTTTTAATGCACAAATTCTTTTAAATAATTTTGTGAACTTTCTCACTTAATATTTTCTATTATTTGTGCAGATTTTTAATAGGCAATTAGATTTAAATAGTGAAAATTAATTTGGAGATGAATTAAAGGCTATAAAATTGAATTAAGGGTCAAGATTTTAAAATGAAAATTAGATGTTTACAATTTAAAGTATTGATATTTGTCCAGAATATTTTAATGCAATTTTAGAAAATAAAAAAAAAGGGAAATGGGATTGTGATGTGCAGCTTCTTCATGCTAAAATACAAATTCATTTGTTTTTTTTTTTTTTCTCCATGTGTGAAGATCCAATTTGGCTCTTTCCAAGTGACGTATATACACATGGATCATTCATGGATGTAAGATGTCCAGGGCAGATTCACACTCAGCTCTTCTAGGTCACACATTGAAGCTTAAATGGAATGGATGAATAAGCATCAGGCACTCACAGCACTTGAACGGAATGACACACAGCTCTTTATTCACACGGCAGGGGATCACATTCACACACGTCTAGCCCTCTCCCTCATCTGATACATTCACATGAACACACACTGATTGATTATATGCGTGGACTGCTCACGTGCACAACTCTCATCCATTCACACGAGACACTTTCATGAAGCTTAACACTAGGTTCTTGGGTTCACTATACATACTCCATGGATCATTTATGCAGCTCCCTGCATCTACACGTAGCACTCCAACATTCACACATTTCGCTCTTCACACACGACACACCAAATCACACTCCACGGGTTACGCCCACAACCTTCTTAACTCTTACGGAAACACACACCAGATTCATCACTCACGGAACTTCCACATAGATAGTTCATGCTGATACACAAAACATGCACATGACACACAACCACGAATTATACACATGAAGCCATGACGTTCCATCTTCATGCACTAGGTCACATGGAGGGAGGATATTACATTCACACACATGCACGGGGGCCCATAAATTCACGAGGAGAGAGAGGCAAAAGGTCCAGGATACATGTGATATTGGCTCTGGATTAAAGAGGATTTAGAACGTAAGAGACATGAGTTTGTGAGGAGAGACAAAAGTAGATGGAGACCACAGGAAGAGAGCATAATGATATATCCATTCTCCCAACTGGAAGCTATATGGCTGTGGCTCTTCATTTCATCAATTTCTTCCATTTCTTGCAATCAATAGTTGCATAATTCATCTTAGTGGCTGATCTTGGATGCTACCTCCTTGATGGAAATTTGAGCTCTCAACTTCAATTAAAACTAGGCTAATTCTCTCATATGCTCTTCTAGTTTTGATGTTACTTCATTCATTGTCCTATTGATTTGGTTTAGTTGATAGAAACTTGATTTTAGTGGCTGTTTTGGATTTATTTATTCCTTTGAATTTTGTTCATGAATTGGAAATGTATTGTCACACCCAAAAATGTTACTGCATGGTGCCAAATCGAAATCAAAATTAAAAGTAGTAGAGTTATCACCAAATTTTTATTTCTTGAAAAGGAAAAATTTTGGAAAAGACCTTTTTGGTTTAGAAAATGGTCTATGAACTAGAAAATAGATTCGGGAGTCGATTGTGAGTGGGGAAGGTGTTAGGCACCCCACTACACTCGTTCTTAAGAATGGTTACCCTAAGTTAGTTATGCAAAATTAACATGGTCTTTAATCTATTTTAATTCACATGCAAAATAAGAAGTAAAGAAATTAAATGAAATAAAATTAAGAGTAATAGAGAAGAAGAAATTAAAGAAATAAAATTAAGAATAAGAGAAAGGAAATTAAAGAAATAAAACCAAAAGAAATATTTATTTACAAGGGTGGACTTGACCTAGGATGAGAGCCTAGGACCTACGTACTTTTCAGATGGATCAAAGTCCACGTAGTTCGACTGGAAAATGTGTTTAGTGTTTGTTTTTTGTTTTTATTATTTTGTTGTTTTTTATTGTTTGGCTTTTGTTTGATTTATTATTATTTTTTTAGAGAGAAAAAGAGTAAAACCATTTAGACTTTTGCAAACAAAACAAAGTTGAAGTAGGTTGAGGTGTTTTTATTTGCAAAAGGCAGAACTAATTTTACTCTTTCTTCTTTTGTTTTTTGTTTTTTTATTTTTATTTTTGTTTTGTTTTATTTTTGGATTTTGTTATTTTTGTTTTGTGTTTTCTTTTTCTTTTTTATATTTTTTTCTCTTTTTTTTTCTTTCATTTTTTGTTTTCATTCCTTCTCCTTTTCTTATTTCTTATTTTGTTTTGTTTTATTATTTTTTTGGTTCTTTTTTTTTTTGCTTTATTATTATTATTTTGATTATGTTTTGGTTGAAAGGGAAAAGAACATGGAAATCATTTAAACTTTTACAATTAAAACGATTTTGAAGTTGGTTTGTGTGTTTCAATTTGCAAAATCTAAATTACTCCCACTTCTCAACCATTTCTTCCATTTTGATTTTTTTAATTATATTTTTTGTTTCTTTTTTTTAATCTTTCTTAGTTTTTCTTGTACTTTCAATTTTTCTTATTATCAATTTTTTCTTTTGTCTTTTTAATCCTTTTTTTAATTAAATTTTGTACAATTTATTTGATTTTTAGTGATTATATATTCCTATTAACAAAAATCTGCATAAGTATGAAAATTTTTCTTATGTCTCTTTTTTTTTTCTTGTTTCTATTTTTGTTAGTTGTTTTTCCTTTCTCATTGTATTTCATGTATATTTTATTTTTTATCATATTTTTTTTTCAAAAGCCATACTCCAAAAAAGAATAATTATTCTTGAAAATCTAATTCCTTATTTTGAGAGGAACCTTAAACCCTTTTTTGTAAATTAATAACCAATTATTGAAAAAGGTTTCTTTGTTTCTTTTTTGGTTTTTTTTTTCTTTTTTTTAAACATTCTTCTAAGGAAAACTATGTATATATTTTTAAAACTTCATTTGGATTTTTTTTTCTTTTAAGCAAAATTAATTAGATAGGGCCATTGGAACCCCCAAACTTGCAAATAAATAAATAAATAAAATAAATAATAAATAAAACCAAAGAGTACCAAGGAGACTTATTGTCACACATGGCACCAAGATTCGTTCCTATGCATTTGAGGGGATACAAGATCCCACACGACCATTCTATTAAAGAAAAAGAAATAAATAACTAAAAAAAATTGAAAATATTTTACAAACCATGGTAAATAGTGATTGTGTGTGGTTTTGTACAAGCAATAGAGTTATTTGAAGCACATTTTATATCTCATCTACAGTGCATAAAGAAATAAGATTTTCTCCTAACCAAGTTGAGTCCCTCAACTTCCTTCATATATTAGCTCCAAGTTGCGAACCACCAAGTAATGAGCTTGTTTGTCTTTGTTTTTCTCCACTTTCTCAATGCTCTTCTTGATGACCCATAGCATGAATTGGCATTTGCTCACATGTCAAACAAAACAAAATGTTGGTCAATAAGGTTTCATGGAAATAAGTCACCAAAGTGATAAGCAATTGGTATAGAAATAATTTGTACCAAGACTTTTAACAAGAATGAGGATGATAATTAGCAATTTGTGTCTAAGTTTAAAGCATCTTCCTTCACGTATCAATTTATACCTCATTCAAGCATATAAGCAGGCAATAAAGAAATTAATTTATCCTTCAAATAGACTAAAATAAAATTATCTCATCATCACAATCAATGGTTTTCCACTTCACAGCAAAATGAATTGGTCAGACAAAGAATGGGAATCACAAGAGATGAATTGGAAGATAGCAAGACAAATGAAATGCAATCCTAAAGCCTTTGATTCACAGTTACACGTGGATTCCAATTCCATTTCTTAATCTACTTAACTTATTCAAATTTGGCCCATTTATCACGCCAAGTTCGATCCAGCCAAAATGAGCAATAGTGTCAAGATTCATTCAAGATTTAGAGCTATTCTTATCAAGTTCACACAGCAAGATGCATCCTCTTATGAAACCTAACCCAAGATCATGAAAGCCCATGTATCTTCCTTTACAAAACTATCCAGTGTCCTAGGGCAAGACAAGCAGCGTAAATTTTCCAAATTTACTCATACCCCATCATGCAGCAAGATGCATCACAATTCATATTTTCAATTTAAATGCAAATATGACCCATCTTCATTCAAGCCTTCTCCCATTTACATAACAAACCGTATAAAGAGGTTACTCAGAGCCTTTGACCGTATCATAGGAAAATTGAGATCCTTATATTAGATCTAAAATTAGAGCCCTAAATGAACCAATCTAACCTCAATCAAGCTCAATAAGTTCAGAATCATGGAATCTAACACCCTGTCCTCAACTGACAAGCCATTAGATCCAAAATTTCCACTGTCAAAACCAAACTACCACTATATTTATTCCTTTAAAAGAAGAACAAGATAGGGAACAAAGGATCAAACAAGGTTCACCCAACTGAAACCACAACCCAACTAACACGCATAATCTATCTGAACTCTTAAAGCGAAATAAAAGACAATTTCGCACATTGATAGTACTATAAAGAAGCCAAGTGTAAAGCTACCAAGCCATGAAGCCCTCATTCCTTATCTCAAGTCAGCAACCAACAATGACATTCACATAATGTTTAAACAAGAACAAAGATGATATGCACAGTTGAAGTGAAAAAGAGGAAGAAAAAAAACTAAGCAACCTAAAACAAACCAATCCAACACAGATGTGAACCAAAAGTGATGCTCCCATACCAGTTATGAAGAGATAATATGAATCATGAAAATTAAAATCAAGCATCCCGCAACAACAACCAAGTCCATGAGAAAAAAAAAAGAAAAGGGTAAAAGTCCATAGAAACTTACCTCACTTGATTAACCAAGAAATTGTGTTTTCTGTGAGATCAATGATAATCAATAGAAGTAAGCAATGAATCCATGCACTAATGGGATCTTACTCCTTTTCTCTCATTCTTTCCCAAATCAAAACCTTCTCCTGCTCCCAGCTCTTCCCTTTCTAAAATCCTTCTCAAATCTCTGTTCCCCTTAAGCCACCCTCACTATTCGGTCTTACAGCTTCTTTCCATAACCTCTCCTTCTCTTTCAGTTGTTGATCCCAATCCCCTTTTTGCTTCTCCTCCTTTTCTTTCAGTTTCTGATCTGAATCCCCTTCTGCTTCTCCTTCGCTGAGTCTTAGTTTTCTCCTCCACTGAATCTTCCTTTTTCCTCTAATCTCTCGATCTTCTCTCTCTATTCTATCCTATCTCTCTTGCTCTCTATTCCTTCGCTCCCTCTATCTTTTTGTTGGTTCCCTTGAACCCCCTTTTCCATTTTGCTGACCTTGCTCTTAAATCCTACAATTTCTTCTTGAAAATCACTCTTCAGTTTTCTCAAGCTCGTTCTTTTGCCTTCCACGCTTTTGTCCCCTCTCTCCCCCTTTCTTTGCTACTTTCCCTTGGTTTTTTCATTCCCCATGCTCTCAGCCTCTCTCCTCAAGCCCTCTCCTTCAGTCTCCAAATCCCTTTCCTTTGATGCTCCCTTTCGGCCCTCTAGAGTCGTGCACCTGCTGCTTTTCCTTTTCTTCTTTTCAATGTTCTGTCCCTATGTCTCCCTACTTTCCTCTTCGTGTTTTCTCTACTAATGGCAGGGAACGCAGCAATCAAAAAGGGTCTGGGTCCAAATGCAGGGTTACTGCATTTTGGTCCTTTTACTTTTTTTTTTTTGGCTTGGAGGTAATAGACTAGATTTAGGAGAGTTGGGTTGTAGGTTTTTTTTAATTTGATCTATTATTTTTTTTTATTAGTTTAAAAGTTTGTTTGTTTTTTTTTTATATAAGATTGATAGACTTGGACTGATATATTCTAGCTCATTTGATGCCATTTATAAGATTTGTATTATCGATCCCACAAGATCATATGAAAAGAGGATGAAAATAATAAACTTTTTCCGCGTTGCGCTATGTCAAAAAAATTCAATTTGATGTCACGTGGACTGTGTGAGCTCATACTATACTTTCTCATATTTAATTTCATTATTACAACCCATTTGTATCACAAAAACATGCCTACAACTCATGGAAACCAAAATGGAGCTCAAAATAAACAAGCACATTTTCGGCCAGATTTGCTCCATTTTCTGACCCAACTTTGAAAAATCATAACTCAATTTAGAAAATTCGAAATCATACAATATTCATCATTATGGAAACCTTAGGATGTCTACTTCACACTAAAAATATACCCAGGTCATAAAATTCATCACACAGGATGTTTGACATCCAAAAATCTACAGAGTCGCTAGCTGCCTAGGCTATTGTTCAGTTTACTGATACAAATTTCTGAAATTCATAACTAATTCTATAAAAATCAAAATCACACACATTTGGTCATTCTGGAAAACTACCAATGTTAACTTGATACTAAAAATAATTCTAGAATGAAATAGATATGTTTAGTCAGCTGGACCCTATGGAACAGTAACTACACTCATGGGGCGCTATTGATACTGACAGTTAACTTTAAACATGCATAACTCACTGTTCAGACCTACAAATGAGGTGATCTCGGTGGCCACATAAAACTTATGACCTCTAGTTTATGTATGTAAGGTTTCATAAGCATTGGACACCATTTGGCTATCGGGTGACACAAAATTCAAAATTACCAGTATAAACAGTACCCATACCAGAATCCATGAAAAATCCTAACTTTGAAAATTCATCAAATATTCTCTAGGTCTCCGAAAATTATGATCTTTAGCTTCCCAAAAATCTCTTAATGAGACCTAATTGCATGCTGAGTTTTAGATCAAGAAGAGCTCATTTGGGCAAAAAGTAATATAGGGTTACATTTGGGCCATTTTCATGCCTCTTAATGGTTCGATGATGGGCAAAATGGCTCTTATGGTTCTTGTGGCCACTTGAGCATGTGGGAATGGCCTAAAAAGACTCTCTAAACTTGTCTCAAAGGTGTGAAGACTCAAAACACATAATTTCATTCTCCATTCCCAAACTATGTACTAAGAGGCATACACTTGAAATGGCCATCCAATACCCAAAAATTGCAATATATTCCATTTATCCACAAATTTCATACATACATCATCTATTAGGATATTTACACATGTTCCATTCATTGTGCATCAATTCTAACAAAAAATTACATCATATGCCACTCCTTTGGTTACAACATAAACAAAGTTAAAAGCTTTATAATCAAGGCTTCATCTCCTCACTTGGTGGCTTCCATTTCCTTATTCATTGGCTCCACCTAGCATGTTAGGATATTGGAAAGAAGGGAGTGAGATTCAAGAATCTCAATAGCTCATCTCCCATTCCATCACACATAATATGTGCAAGCAAGTTTCACAAATGCATGCATGGAGAAAGTAGAAATCATAGGCATATTAAAAGCAACTTTGGCATGTGAATCAATCATACAAGACATTCAAGAGCTCACTAAGTGTTTGGATTAGCCTCACACGTCTCCTCATGGATTTTGGACTTGCTTCACCCATTCTTTAAGCACTTTGGACTCAACCATACTCTTGGGAGCCCACTTTGCTTTTGGGAGACTCTTTGCTTTGTCTCAACCAAGCTCAAGGGTTCTTTACTCATCCTCACTAAAGGGAAGAGTTCTTGGCCTTTCTACACTCAAACAAACTCACACAAACATCATGTAATCATTTGAAAACATAACATAGCATCAAGTATCATGGCATATAAAGGCATACTAGCATACTTTTCTTAGCTTGAAAATACACATATACACATTCTAAAACAAGCTAAACACACATCCATGCATGAGAGAAGGTGGGAGAGCTACCTTGCACAATTTCACACACTTTTTCCTTAGCTTTCAAGCCTCCTCTTTCGGCCACACACCCACAATTTGGTGGAGATAGTTTCTCTTGGCCCAGATACAATTTATGAGAGCCAATTAAGTCTATGAAACATATTCTAAGGCTACATCACTTGATAAAATACTAGATTGCTCTATAGGCTCCATTATGGTACATAATCACACCTAATGAAGCAACACCCATCAAATGATTTCTAGGCCTCATTCTTTATTCTCAAATATGATTCTTGACTCCTTTTAAACCTCTTGGAGTCATCACATCATTAAAACAAAGGGTCTAACATCATGTTGCTTCTTTAGGTCCTAATATAGAACCTATGGCACCAATTCACTTTCTTTGAGTTCTAAATTTTTTCTAAGGCCTCTATTCATCTTCACTCATCACATATGACTCAAGAATAGCCTTAGAAAAATTTAAAACTCTCCCTAGCTATAAGAACTTGCCTAGGCCGAGACTATGGGGGGAAGAAGAGTTCATGGCCTTCTTGATTTTTCCTTGATGGGAGACACACTTGGGAGGCTTCCTAGAGGTCTTAGGAGCTCAATCAAATACTCACACATGCAAAGAAACTCATATATCAAATCAATTTTTGCAAAGTGTTCAAGAGCTCTACACTTTTCTAACTTATAGTTCATTAGTTTTTCTTGCAATTTCTTTACTTTCTTGGATGGGAGGTGCATGTGGGAAGCTCTCTAGGGGTTTTAGGAGCATGTTTAAATATTCAATTAAACCTAAGAACATTCATGTTAAATCAAATTTGCAAGGGAGCATTTGAATCCCTAATAGTTCCATCTTGTTTCCTAATACCCCTTTCTTGATTCTATTAGTTCATTCTTAATCCTTACACTTCAAAACCTCTAATCCCTCCATGAATTGGACAGAAAACAGTACCTAAGAATTGGGCTCATGGCGTCCAAATTCGTGCAAGAGGAAGGGGGAGGAAGAAACTACCAAAGAATGGAAGTTTTACCTTGTTTTCTTGCTTTCTCTTAGTTGCTTTTCACTTGGCTAGCCTCCCCTCATCAAATCCAAAAATTCCACCTCTATTCTACCTTCAAAACAGATTTAAAAGCACCATCAAACCCATAGAAATAAGGAGGAGAAGGAGGAGAAGTGACTTGCTAAGGAGAAAGCTAGATTTTCCATGGAATTTTCTACCTATTCTTGGCTTTTTTTCTCCTTCCAAGAGTGCTCCTTCTTATGCGCTTAAGAGAACTGATTCTCCTCTCTATTTTGGGCAGAAGAAAGATGGTGAAAAATGAGGGCAAGGGAGGGCGTGAGAAAGAGAGAGTATTAAAAGCAAAAGAATTCTAAAAATTCCCATTTCATCCTTCGTTTTTGACATTTTCGTTTCTAATCTGTTTTAGCTCCTTTTTTAGAACCATCTTTTCTATCATAAAATTTAGGTCCTCAATCTTATAAAATGCCTTTGGAATCACTCAATTTGGAGCTAAAGCCTTCCCGAACGATTCAGTCAAAGTTCGGGCTCACCGCCATTGGAAAACATATACCGAAGGGGCTTTAACTGTCCCGGGGCTTCCCATAGTTTTCAGGGCCTCTAAGAACCTCGAAGAACTCAAAAATTTCATTTAAAAAGCCCTCCTGTGAGTTTTTCAAAAAGTGCCATATTTATGAAAATGCCACTAACCTTTCGACAAATTTTTCGAATCATCCTGGCCTTGATTTTTAGGCAACTCAAGGCTCAAATCCTCATTTTCCATTATTTAGAATTTTTATCATAATTTTATTTGGCCCCAATTCCTTCTATTTTAGGGACTTCCTTTTATATTTGGCTCATTTCTGACATTTACGGAGAAACCGAATATTGCGTTTCTCACGTTTACGGAGGGACCGGATGTCACATAAACAAAGTAATTGGGTTTTAGGGTTTGGTTGTTTTTTTTTCTTCTTTTTTTTTCATTTGTTTTTGTCTTTCCTTTTTAGTTTTTTTTACCCCTTTTATTTATTTGTTTTTTTAACTTGATTTTCAATTTTTGGTTTTCCTTTTCCTTTTGTTTTTTTTTTGAACTTGGAATTTAGGAATTTAAAAAAGTCTGATGTTTTGTAGTAACTTTTCCTCATTTTTTCACATTTTTTGGTAATTTGATTTTTGTTATGCCCGGACAAAATATGGTGTTTACATGTATTATTGCACTTTAAGTGTTTGATAAATTGCTCATGAATTGTTGCGCATTTTTACCTATTTTACTTACAAATTTCAACTTAATTGTGCAATGGTTGTTGTGTAATTGATGTTGGAATTTATCCTTGATTAGTATAATTGAGACTTTTAGGAGTTTAAGTGGTGATTTAGACTCTTAGATGTAAGGTTCAACAACCAAAAAGAACATTTACATTCAAAGTTAGGTATATTCTAACTCTTACATGCAAGTACTAATCAATTAATACGGTTGTAGTTACAAGCTTCCAAATGGTTAAACACTTGTATCTTAATTGGTTAATTGAGAATTTCTTTAATGAATCTACCAAACAAGGGGATTAGCTCTAGTTCTTAAGTCTATCTAATTAGAGCAATGATAATTGAAGTTAAGAAGGTAAGTCTAAGGTTAGCTACTTCAAATTGTTAATTGATTTCATTACTTTAGTTATAGTTTTCAATTTTTGTTGTTTATTTTAATTCAATTAAATTCCAAAAATTAAATCCTTCTAATTACCTTTGATTTTTGTGTTTTCACTTGGCTTTCACATCTAAAGAACTCTTTTACAATAAATTAGAATCCAACTCCAAGGGAAATAATATAGGTTGCATCACTAGCTACAAATTTTTATCTAACTTAGTTTATTTGAGGTTGCTTGGCACAGCCATCAAGAACATTCAAAAGGTATACCTTTATCTAAACTATGTTTTGAATATCATTTAGTTGATGTTTGTCATGATACATGGTGGATTGATGTAACACCATATTCCTCTAGGCCTTCCTCTTCACAAGTAAGCTTTATACATGTTGCATTCATGGGAAAAATCAATAAATTTAATGCATTATTTTGCGTTACATAAGACTTTACAAATTCATCTTAAGCTCCGTGGACCTCGTGAACTTTCCAACATCATCTTCTACTCATAATCTCTCCATACAAATCATAAACAATATAAAACATCATACCCATTTTGGATTGGAAGCCACACACCAGAAAATAAAGGAGTTTGCCTCGGGTTCAGATTCCAACTTATTGATATGATGTTTGAAAAATTATAATTAATTCTAGAAAAATAAAAATCAAGCATGTGATGGCTTTCTAGAAAGATTTAAATGTAAAATATAGGTTAAAAATCATTCCAGGCTATGGAAATATCATTGGGCCACCTATATTTGGTATCACAGGTTACTAATATAAATTTCACAAATTTATAACTAATTTTAGAAAAAATAAATCCATCAAAACATATTATTTTGGAAAGTTATAGATGTTAACTAGAGCCAAAAAATAACTCTAGACCAAAATAGATGCATTTAGCTCATACAAATTGATAGAACAATACCAGATGTCCTGCTGCATCCCTGATACTATCATGAAATGTCAAAAAATTGGTTCTCCCTCTATAGAGCTCCAAATGGGGTGCTCTCAAGTGCTACAGAAATATTAAATGTCTATTTTATGCTTGTAAAATTTCATAGCCATTGGATACCATTTGACCCACGGATGACATAAAGAAAAGAATTGACCAAATGAACAGTGCATCCTACCATTCAATATTTTTTTCTCAATTTTGAAAAATCATAATAAATTTTCTAGAACTCCAAATTAGATATTCTTTAGCTCTATGGAAAGCTCTAAAGGAGACCTACTTGTTGGCCAAATTTCATTGGAAGACTCACTCATTTGGTTAAATTTTGGTTCAGCACACCATATGGTTATATTTGATGTTCCATATGGTTCAAATTAGTGTCAAATTGCCTTCTTTATCATCCAAGGCCACTTAGACACGCCCAAAACCACCATCATAGCCTAGGGAGGCATGCTATTTGGTTCAAAATCTCATGGAGCTCATTTTCACTATACCACTTGTCATCATACACATAGAAGTCAAGATGCATAGAGGGTCTTGGGTGTCAAAATCATATATGCTCATTTATATGAACCCAAAAGAAATACACACATCATGTCTACATATATTTGAGTGTGGTCAAGTATTTATATAACATATACAACTCATAGTTACAATTCTTGACACTAAAATACATTTACAAAGCCTATTTCTCTATACATATGGCAAAGTTTTGCTTTTCATGCTTATTGGCTCCCACTCCTTGACCCACTTGGTTTACCTAGACATGGTTAGATATTGGAGAGGGAAGAGTGAGATTCCAAGAATCGCAATAGCTCTTAACCCTTTCAATCTTACATAATAGATATATTTTCAAGTCAAAGAATATATGCATGAAGATGTGCAAGTAGCCATTCATAAAACAATTTCTAGGTTCAAGAAGCTCATACACATCATACATTGGCTCTCAATAGTATAGGTTTAGTCTCACCCCTTTTCTTTAGGACTTTTGGATTTACCTCACCTATTTTTTAGGGACTTTTGACTAAGCCTCACTCTTCTTAAAACTTTTGGCTTATCCTCACCTTTGCTAAAGGATTTTTTTGCTTCATCAAACTCATTCAAGCCAAAACACATTCATAAAACACAATTTGTGCACTTAATGGTACCATGGCAAATAGAAAATAGTTATACACAATTCTCATGGCATAAACATACATACACACATCCAAAGACAAGAAGAAAACCAAGAATGTATGAAAGAAAGGTTAGAGAGTTACTTTTGAGCCAATGCCACAAACTTTTTCTTTGAACTCTTCCTCCCCGTTTTGGCCAAGCTCATGGAATTAAGTAGCACTTGATTCTCTTGGTCTAGACATATCAAATGAGACATATTTAGATCATTAGAATAAGCTCTAGCCTTGTGCAATTCCTATACATGCTTACTTTCTCATTTATCTTCACAATAGTTCCATACAAGGTATAGTGAAGCAACTCTTGGAATTCATGATCTTGGCTCCCATTTCTCATTTATTCTAGGTCTCTTGACTCCATCTAGACTCTTTGGAGTCATCACACATTCATTTTAAGGAGCCTAACTCTAAGTTGTATTTTTATGTCTCATTATAGAGCCAACACCTCCATCTCACATTCCATGGCTTTTCTAAGGCTTCCTTTGATATTCTCCTATCATCTTTAGCCTCATTCTAGCTTTGGAACAAATTAAAACACTCCCTAGGTAGTTAAACCTTGTTGAGACTGAGGCACACACACCCATTGTGCACTCATAGAGTTTTTCTTTGTTTTCTTGAAGGGAATGGCACATATGCAACTTCCTAGGGGTCTAAGGGACTCATACCGTGTCTTACATAAGCTAGAATACCTCTAGAAAAAAAATCAGATTTCATCATTTATTTCAAAGCCCCAAGTTGTGCTAACTTGAATTTTAAGGCTCCCTTTTTGTTTCCATTTGTCTATTCTAAATTCCCACACTCTAAATGACTTTTTCTTCCATTGATATGATTAGAATTCAAATCCCTTTAGATGGGCTCTAGGTTGCACGAAATTCATATGGAAGAGAACAAGCAAGAAGTGTAAGAAAAAGCCATGGAATTTACCTTATTTTAATGCTTTTTCAAGAGCTCTCTCCATTGCTTCAAGCTCCTCCTTGAAATTCTAAGCTCTCTCCTCTAGACCAGCCATAAAACAATCCCATATGCAACATAAAAACCATAAGAATGAAGAGGAGGAGGAGAGGAACAAGTTTGATGAAGAATGGTGTTTGAAAAACTAAGGATTTCCATACCTTTTTGCAAGTTTATCTTTCCTCCATGGCTTCCCTTTTGTGCATCCTCTTTGTTGGTCTTTGTCTTTGGTTTGGGCAGATCATATGTCAGCTAAGTGAGGGAGAGGTGGAGGACGCCACATATAAGAAAGAATTCCTTAAAATTGTCACTTAAAAATTCCATTTACATCCTGTTTGCTTGGCTTTTTGTTTTAGGCTCATTTATCTCCTTTTTTAGAACCGTCTTTTCTATCATAAAATTTAGGTTTTCTAACTTATAAAATACCTTTGACATCATTTAATTTGGATCTAAAACCTTTCCAAACAAATTGGGCAAAGTTCGGGTTAACTGACATTATAAAACGTCAACCAAAAGGGTTTGAACTATTCTAGGGGTTTCTATAGTTTTTAGAGCCCCTGAGAGCCTTAGGAAACTCATTTCTCCTATTTAAAAATTCTTCCTTTGAGTTTTTTAAAAAGTGTCTAAAATTACAAAAATATCATTATGCTTTCGGCAATTTTATTAAACCACTTTGACTTTGGTTTCTGGGCACCTTGGGCCTTGGATCCTTATTTTTTATTATTTAAAATTTTATCCTAATTTTATTTAGCCTTAAATCATTCATTTTAGGGGACCTACTTTTATATCTGATACGTGTCATACGTTTATAAAGAAATTGGACATTATGTTTCTCACATTTACAGAGAAGCCAGATGTTACAATTGATATTAGATAAACAATTCATATTTTGAATACCATGCAAAGATTTCTCAAAATAAGGAGTCCACATTGCAGTAAATATAAAGTATTTCTTGGCAATGTAGTAAACTTAAATGTGGAGGCTGTTAGAACCTATTGAATAATTTTACCTTTTAGCTATGTAATGGGCCTTGAATAGACATTTTATATTCTTAGTTTTTCTAGGAATTTGATTTTAGTTTCTAAATTAATTCATTTGGGTTTTTCTATGAATATTTTTTGGACCATTTTTAATTTATTAAAGGATTTAGTTCTTATTAAAAAAAATTTCTTATTTGATGGTTTGTTTAAGCTTCATACTATTGTTGATATTACCAATTCTTATGTTACTATACATAAGAATAGTGGAGTTAAGAGATGTATCATGAATGATATTTTTGTTGGCCTATGGCATAAAATATTAGGACACATCTCTATAGAGAATATCAAAAGATAAGTAAAGAATGGGATTTTTCAATCCTTAGATTTTATGAATCTTGGTCTATGTATTGACTACATTAATGGTAAGCAGACCATTAAGTCACATAAAGAGGCCAAAAGGAATACAAAATTATTAGAGATTGCACACACTAATATATGTTGTCTTAATTTATGTTCAAATAGTTAAAATTTTTTTATCTCTTTCATTGATCATTTCTTATGATATATGTACATTTACCTACTTTATAATAAAAGTAAGACACTAGATGCCTTTAAAGAATATAAAGAAAAAATAGAAAAAAGACAAAAAGGTATATTAAAAGTGTGAGATTTGATAAGGAAGGTGAATATTATGGTTGGTACATTAGTAATGGACAAGCACTTGGTCTATTTGCTAATTTCCTTTGGGAGCATGGTACTGTAGTATAATACACTATATTTAACTCACTTGATATGAATAATGTCATTAAAAGAAGGAGTATGACAGTATTCAACATAGTAAAAAGTATGCTTAGCAACTCCAAGCTTCTATTGAAGAGATTCACTTAAGATAGCTTTGTATATTATAAACAGGATTCAACAAAGGCAATATCCAAGATACCTTTTGAAATTTAAAAAGGTTGGAAACCCAGCTTAAGTTATACATGTGTATGGGGTTATCCTACTAAAGTAAGAGTATATAACCTACATGAAAGGAAGTTAGGCTCAAGGACTATAATTGTATATTTTATAGGTTATGTAGAGAAGTCTAAGTAATACAAGTTCTACTATCCTTTGCATTAAATAAGATTTGTAGAGTTTAAGAATGTCAAATTTCCTAAGAATAACATAATTAGTAGGAGTGATCAATATTATGACTTAGTCAATGAGGATGATCACATATAGTAGACTACCATTAGATATGATGGAACATTAATTCTACATGACACCCATCCTACTAAGGTGAATGTAAAACATGATAAGTTTCTAGTAATCTAAGTTGATCATGCAAGTAATGAGCAGCATCTTCACCCCACCATCAATGATGAGGCACCTTATAATGATGAAGAGGTACTTTAACTAATATGGAAGATACTCCCATTAAACAACCTCAACAGGTTAAATTAAGAAGATTAACTATAATAGTTAAGGTACCTAGTGACTATTTGGTGTATATAACTAAATTTGATTATGACATAAATGTCGAGGATGACCCTATAACATTTTCTCATGTATTAAATGGTGAAAATTCTAAATTGTGGTATGATTCCATGATTAATAAAATGGAATTCATGGTAAATAATGATGTTTAAGACCTTATAAAGTTGCCTAATAAGGCTAAAGCAACTAGGTACAATGGGTTTTTAAGACCAAAAGAAATTTATTAGGCAACATTGAGCACTTCAAAGCATAGTTAGTTGCTAAAGGTTTTATTCAAAAGAAAAGAATTGATTACAGAGAGATTTTCTTTCCTGTATCCAAGAAGGATTTCCTTTGTATCATCTTGGTATTAGTAACCCATTTTTATTTGGAATTACATTAGATGGATGTTAAGACTACCTTCCTCAATGGTGACCTTGAGAAAGAAGTACATATGGTGTGCAAGCTTAAAAATACAATATATAATCTTAAGTAAGCTTTGCAATAGTGGTATTTCAAGTTCCATGATGTGATTACATCTTTTGGTTTTGTTGGAAACATTATAGATTAATGTATATACCACAAAGTCAGTGGGAATAAGATCATATTTTTAGTCTTATATGTTAATGACATTTTGCTTACCTCAAATGACTTAAGATTGCTACATAAGGTAAAATAGTTCCTGTTTAAGAATTTTAAAATAAAAAATATAAGTGAGGCATCTTATGTTATTGGCATCAGTATTGATAGAAATTGATCTTAAGGTATTTAGGGATTATCACAAGATATCCATATAAATAAAATTCTTAAACTATTTATAATGAAAAATTATTCACCTAGTATGGCACCTATAGTGAAATGAGACAAATTTAGTTTGTTTCAATGTCTCAATAATGAGTTGAAAGGAAAAGAGATGGAGAATGTTCTCTATGCTTCAATAGTAGCAAGCTTGATATATGCACATGTCTACATAAGGCCTAATATTGCTTTGCTATAGGTTTGTTGGGAAGATACCAGAGTAATCTAATAATTGATTACTAGAAAGCTGCAAAGAAGGTTATAAGGTACTTTTAAGGTATTAAAAGTTATATGCTTACTTAAAATAAGATTGATAATTTGGATGTTATTGGTTATTTAGACTTAGATTTGGTATCATGTGTTGACTTAAATAAGTCAACATCAATATACGTTTTCTACTGGCTGAGAGAGCTATCTCTTGGGGAAATGTTAAATAATCTTTGGTAGCTATCTCTACTATAGAAGTTAAGTTTGTTTTGTGTTTTTTTTAGGCAAGTTCAAGGCTATGTGGTTGAAAAATTTTATTCTTAGGCTTAAGATTATGGAATCAGTCTTTAGGATCATCAAAGTGTATTATGATAATACAACTGCAGTTTTCTTGGCTAAGAATAATAAGAGTAAAGCCAAAGTAAACATATTAACATCAAGTACATAGCTTTGAGAAAATAGGTTAAGGTTAATCAAGTAATTATGAAGCACATTTAGATGAAAGAAATGTAGCTGATCCTCTAATGAAAGGAATGCATCAAAAAGAGTTTAAGGATCATGTGTCTAAGATGGGTCTTAGGCCATATTTGGTCTAATTAAGGTATATAAAGAAATGAAATTTCTAATTTTAGTTTGTTGTCTATATATATATTTGTATACATTTTTAATGGAGATTGACAAACATATGAGTTGGAATCTAAATAAATGTTTAAGGTTTATTCATAAAATTTTTATATTCTATAAAGCTAAAAACTTGTTACAAGTAATGCATGTAAGGTAATACTTATCTATTTAAAGGACTTACCACAACGATTCTTGTAGTATGTGTTTATTTTATCCATGATCATGTTATTTGGCTAATCATATTCAGATCAAGTGAGAGAATGTTAGAATATTTTATTATTTAATTAAATGTTTTTGGAATATTTTAAACAAAGGTAAATTAAAATATTCCATAATCTATTTTGAATTTTGAATTTTAAAATATCCTAACTAGTGATCTTTATTTTTAGGAGTTTGTTTTGGCCACATACATTGTTAATGGATTAATGGAACTACCAGTTGAGTATACGATTGTTAAATTGACCTCTTTTGATGGTAGAGAGGTCAGTAGATATTGAGTGAAATATCTAAGGGGTTCTTGATAAGAAGAGTCAACCAACAATCCATCACTAAGACTCATACTATTATTAGAAAAACTCTTTCTCTCACTTTCCTCTCTCTTCTTTTGCATTCATGTTTCTTGGTTATAGATCACTAAAATAACTTATCAATAATTGAGTTCATCCTCAAATTTACAAAGGCATAGCTAGAGATATTTAGATCCTTATTTATGCTCCCATAATTTCTTATTTGAATTGCAATTTATTGTTCACTAAATTGCATAATAGTTATCAAAAGCAACTCTAATTCCTACTCCTATTCTATAGTTTATTGAATCAATATAATAGGAAACTAAAACAAGAGACCCACATGGAAACTATGCAACATGTAATAAGCACAAAGTCCATAAATAGGGAAGGAAGCAACCACAAAGAAACAAAAAGAATAATACTTATAATTCCTCAATTTTCAATAGAAATAAATAGAAAGTCCAAAGATTTTCAAAACTGATACATTCTAAAATCATTCAAAACCAAATGTTATAAAATTGGAAGGTTTTGAAAAGGTCGGCTGATGAGCCTTTGATGCAATGGTGGGTGCAAGGATGAGGCTTTTAATCTTTGAGAGATAAAGCTTTGAGGGTGTTTTTTTTTTTGGAAAATTTGATTCAAGCTTATACATTAAATTCTAATTAGACCTTATTACATTATGGGCCTATTTGGTGCAATGTATAAGCCCTGATAGTATAAGGTAATACAATACATTGTAAGGTTATCAGGTGTTTGGGATAACTAATGTATTGTATTATCTTATCCATTGTACTGACTTTATCCATTAAAATACTGGATAATTTAATCAGGGCTTAGGGGGTGGGATAAGTCCTGATTAGATTACGATGTATAAGGCTTTTACAATTTTTTCCCTTGTAGCCCTGCACTTTACGCTCGTGTTTATCTCTTTCTACTGGACCTCCCAGCCGTCTTTCTTATCTCTCTGTTGTATTTTTCTTTCGAGGTTCTCGTTTGCAGGCATTGAACCTCCTTCTTCCTTGCTCATCACGGACCTCCCAGCCATCTTTTTCTCTTCTCTGTGGCTGTCATTTGCGACACTCCTAGATGCACACGAGATCTCCCAGCCTTCCTCTTCTTTGCTTCGGTCGTCTTCTTCTCTTGGTTTCTCCCTAGTTCTTGTTTGCAGACCTCCCAGTCACGCGCCTACATCCGCTTCTCATCTTCTTATTGGTAAGCAAACCTATCTTGGATTCTTTTATTCTTGGGGAAAGAGAGAGTAGAAGAAGAATTGAGGGAGACAGAAAGACTGTGGTAATAGCTGGAGGCTGTGTTTTATTCTAAGGTACATAAGAGATAATTTTTTCTTGCGCTTGATTCTTTAATCTAGGCTGAACATGTGTGCATAAAATTTCATTCCAGACTTGTTTCTTCTTGTGGCATTCGCCTTGATTGCAGGAGATTGTCTAAACTTAATAAGACCTTTGTGTGTTTCAACTTTGAGTAGCGTTTTGGTTGAATTCTTTTGTTAGGTGCAGATGAAATTAAGCATGATTCACAGTTTGTGTTGTGATTTGATGCCGTGAAAGAATTCTAACAGAATGTAGCATGCCTCTCTCTCGGGTTTTAGTTTTATGAAAGAGGACAGAGCAAAATCTGGGTAAATTTTGTTGCTGAGTCTCACTCTTGTATGGAGAATTTTAGATAAATTTTAGCCTCTTCTCTGTTCATGCTGCAAAGGACCCAAGGCATGTTATATTTTGCAATTCTAGCATAGTGAATGAAGTGGTACTAGTGTTGAAATGTTGAATATTCAAACATGAATTATGAAGCTTTTTGCGGGTGTTGCATTTGCTAGTATTAATTCGGGTCTCCTTTTTTGTCTTGGTTTTGATTGATGGATTAATGTTTATACTGTCTTGGTTTGGCTTGAATTTTGGTTGATACTTATAACCACAACTTATGTGAACTTGTTAGGTCGGGGAACTCATTTTGCCTTATTACTGTGGAATTATTATGCACTTAACATGATGTTGAGTTGTTATCTGTCCCTACAAGTCACTTGCTTCGAAACAATTAAAATGTGGCTATTTATTTTTATCAATTTTGATTCGAGTTAGGTGCCGCTCATGTCATTTGGGTAAATTCTTTCGTATGATGTATTGGTGTTATCAATGTGTAGAGGAGTATGATGATCCTAGCTTAAGTTATAATATGTTGAAGTTTTACTTTGCTTGTTTGACATAGTGAATTGCTTGAGGTTATGCTTTTCCTGATAAAGTAAGTTACTAGAAAATATTCTTTAAACTGTTTTATTTGTATTGAAAATTATCAATTTAGTTTAATCTAAATTTAAATAAGTGATTATTTTATATTAGTGAAATACATAATGTAACAACCGAGAAAAAAGAGAAAAGAAAAGAAAAGATGAAAATTTTGGAAGGCTGAAAATTTTCTAATTCTGCTAGCTATAGTCTAGCTATAGCGAATGTATCTGTTCGCTATAGCCTAGCTATAGCGAGAGTGCCTTCTCGCTATAGCGAAAATGCTTCTAACTATAGCGAGTGAGGGCATCCCATACAAAAACCAAGGAGTTGCTCGACATAGTGCGCGTCATAGCGAAGACAGAGGTCTAGGACTGACATGAACTTGTCGTAGCGAGGGTTATGGCTCACTATAGCGAGGGTTAGTCCGAAAAACGTGAAAAGAGAGATTTTGACTTTTTAAAGCTTCCAAACTCTTCCTTTCTCTGTAAACCGACCTAAGCTTCGACTAAGAGAGAGAAAAGGGCTGTGGAGAGAGAAAGAGACCTAGAGAAGGAAGGAGAACAAGCAAAGAGGTAAGCAATCTTGAGATTTCCATAGATTTTCTCCCTAGCATGTTATTCTTCTCTCTTTGCCCTCTCTTTCTATGGTTTAGTAATTGATTTGGGTTTGGTTCAGAAGAGAGAAAGTGGAAAACCACTCTTGAGGAAGGGTAAAGCTTATGTAGCTTCATTTCTTCTTCTTTGCTTTCCTTTTTGAGAGCTTGAGAGAGGAAGGAGAGTGAGTGGAATTCTAGAGAGAGAATCCCTAGTTTCTTACATGAGTAGTAAGGGTTTGCTTCGATGAAGAATCTCTTTAGCTTTGTGAGAGTTTATTTGAGTTATGAGAGAATAATCCTATGCTCTTTGTTGTGCTTAGGCTCAAAGGAAGCAACTCTATCTAGTTATGAGTGTGAAATCAAGAAAGGAGAAGAGGAATCGAAAGGGAAGGCTTGTGTTAGCCGATAAGGTAGCTCTCTACTCTTTCTTGTTGCATTCTTGGATGTGTAATAGTCATTGTATGCTTGTGTATGTGCTTGTATGATGAGATATGCCATTGATGTTGCCTTGATGCATTGGTACCAATATGTTTATGATATGAATTATGGAAATTGCTCGGGTGAGGTGGTGCCGAAAGTCCTTTGAGATGGATGAGGTGGAGTCAAAAGTCCCTAAACCAAGGGTGAGGCCAATCCAAAAGTCCCAAAGCTCGGGTGAGGCTAGACTGAAAGTCCCTAGAGCCTAATCTTGGCATTGACATGTTATTCATGGCATGAAATACATATATTGTATCATTGTGACTTGTTTGCATGCTTTGACTGGTTTATATATCTTGATTGCTTCTTGACTGAGTATGAGCTATTGAGATTCCCTGAATCTCACCCCCTTCCCTCTCCCATCTTAACATCTTAGGTGGAGCTCAAGGAGAATCAAGTGCACACCAAGGAGTCTAGTTGAGAATGTTTAGAGAATTGTGTAGTTATTTTAGTTCTTTTGTTGTAAAGAGGTGCCAAAATGAATACGCACCTATTATTTTTTAGATGTAATTATGTGAGCAAATGTAAATATATGTGTAGATGATGTATGAACTGTGTAAAGAGCCAAAGTAATGAGAATGTAGAATTTGGCCCTTTTGTGGCTTACATGGAATAGTGTATTTTGTTCCGTAGCATAGTGAATTTGTAATGTATGATGACTTGGATCACTTGGGCAATTCATATATGCTATGTTTATACTTTCAAACTTGCCCACGAGAAGCTAGAGCATGTGGGAGGCCATTTGGACCCACTTTAAACCATTTTGGGTGCCAAAACCGCCAATTTTGTGAGCTCTGTCAAAGTATGACTGGATGAGCTCTTCTTGATATGAAATTTGGTATGCCTCTAGATTCTATTGTGAGCTTCTTGAGAAGCTAAAGTGGGTAATATTTTGAGGTCTAGGGAATATTTGGCGAATTGTTGAAGTTTGAAAATTTTAATGGTTTGGTCATGGTACTGTGCAATAAATCCGAAAATGAATTCATGTCATTCATAGACCAAATAGTGTCCAATTGTCATGAACTTTTATGAGCATAAACTAGATATCCACAGTGATCTATACCAACTAGAAGCACCTCAATTGGAGGTCTGTAGAGAGAGAAAAGACTTGCTGAAGTTCTGTATCAGCATCGGGGAAGCTTTCTGACCTTTGTTACTCTTCCATCAGTTTTCGAGGTCCAAGAGCTCCTGAACTGATTTGGAAATATTTTTATTCTCTAGCTAACATCTTTAGCTTTCCAAATTGGTATATTTTTCCCAGATTGGATTTTTGTGGAATTAATTACGAATTTTCAAAGTTCATGACTGTAAACTGCACCAGTATCAGGGACAGCCGGACATCTGTCTCTTTTTTGATGTCAAAGATGGTCCAAACACTGATATTGTGGTTGGGATTTATTTTTATGTGAATTTAACATCTAAAGCTTTCTAGAGAGCTATGATTTGCTTTATTTTCATTTTTCTAGAATTAGTTGTGATTTTCCAAAGTGGAGCCAAAAATCTGACTTATGGGCTCATTTGAGAAATTGCATTTTCTTAGTTTTTGACTTCATATCCGTGGTTTATGAGTTTTTTGAGACTATGTACAAGTTGTATAAATGAGGTTTGAGTAGAGAATGTGAATGATGGATTCACAGGACCTACGGGGCAGAATATGACCGGTTAAACCCTGACTTAAAGTAGTAAAATACCACGGTTTTGGTCATTTTCCTGGGAAATCATATGGAATCAAGCCTAGAGGGAGATGAATTGGAGTTAAGCCATTATGGTGTTACACATAGTTAATACTTGTTAATATAAATAATAAATATAAAAATATTTTGATCAAAATAGATATAATTGTAACTTATCTTTTGTTAAAGAGATATTAATGTAATGTATCTTTTAATTCTAAAGGAAGAGAGTATAATTTTCAAAATAAAGAAAAATTATGTAATTTAAATATCTTTCTAAAAGAAGAGTAATTTAGGGCATAAATTCTTGAATGGTAAATAATTTTCAAGTGTGTTAGTGGCAACTTTATGATTTAAACTTTAATTTTATGTAAATCTGTTCAATAACTAGTTAGGATAAGTTTTGACTACTTTGCTCTACCTATGCTTGAGAATATTCTAATGAGTCTATAGTATATGTTGTCATTTTTCATGTGTTTAATATCGTGTTTTTTTTTTTCTGTTTGGACTTGCTGCAGCTGCCATGCAATCAGGTTTCGAGTGTATGAAAGAAAAATGCCAAGTTCTATTTGTATTGATTGTTAGCTTTAGTTCAAAATATATGTACATTATTTTTTTCATGCATTTTTTTAAAGCTATAGTGTGGGTCAAGGGTCATTTTCTGCTACTACATCATTGTTGATGCCATTGGAAGAAGAATGCAATGACTTTCATGAGCTCCAAAGGCACAAAAAGAATGCTTGACAGCAAATGCCCATAGTTCCAGCTACAGGACATATCATTTTTTAATTCATATTTTGTGTTGTATATTAATAATTCATATGCCCACATTTATATTTTTTTTGTATATTAATAATTCTCTACTTGTGACATTTCTTAAGTCTTTCTTTTATATCTTGTATTGTATTTATGAGAAAGTTACCATATTACAGTTTTGTTTCTCTTATGATGAATGTTGGCTTTTCTCACTGTAAAACGATGCTTATTTTCATTAATGAGTAGTTTTAAATTTTTAGGTGTTATGGATTCTAATAAAAAGCTCGACCTAAATCGATGGCTAAATGACCTAAATGGATGGCTTAATGATATAAGTGAGCTACATAACGTCATGTCAATGTATTTGATGTTGGAACAAACCTTTTTGGAGATAGTAATTGCATGTATTATATCATACCTTCATGTCATTCATGTGGCTCAAAGACAACATGAGAGTTTATCCTTAAGGCGACGAGTGATACCAAAGGTAAAGGAAAAATCAATGATAAAATTCATAAGGAGGTTAATAAATGATGATGTTGTATGTGTGGAACAACTCCAAATGGATACTTATACATTTCGGGTGTTGTGTTCTCTTTTACGTGTTGAGGGTAGGCTAAAGGAAGATGGGTTGTATCAATAGAAGAGCAAGTTGCTATGTTCTTACACATATTAGCTCACCACACTAAAAACCGTGTGATTAAGTTTAAATTCCAACGTTCAGGGGAAACTATTAGTAGATACTTTAATTTAGTGTTGAATTCTATGTTAAGGTTGCAAGGAAATTTACTTAGGGTGCCAGAGCCAGTTCTTGAGGATTGCATTGATGATAGGTGGAAATGGTTCAAGGTATGAACTATGTTAAGAAATTATATTTTTTAAATTTTTGTATTTTGATTTAATATTGTAAAAGGTCGTTTGCTTATCTTTTTTAGGGTTGTCTTGGAGCTTTAGATGGAACCTATATTAGCATTAATGTTCCTGGGGTTAATAAACCAAGATATAGAAGTCGAAAAGGCAAAATTGCTACAAATATGTTAGGAGTATGCTCACGAGACATGAAATTTATAAATGTATTGCTTGATTGGGAGGGTTTAGCTTTGGATGCTAGGGTATTACGTGATGCAATTAATAGGAGAAATGGCTTTAAGGTTCCAACTGGTAAGAATGTTAAAACTATTTATAAATTAATGACCTTATTATAATAAAAATATTGATTTTATATTTGGTTCATGAAATAGGGTGATACTACTTGGTAAATGCTGGATATACTAATGGAGAAGGGTTCCTTGCCCCTTATAGGGGAACCCGTTACCATCACCGTGAGTGCAGACGTGGACATGTCCCAGCAACTCCTCAAGAAATATTTAATAAGTGACATGCTCAAGCTAGGAATGTGATAAAGAACATTCAGGCTATTGAAGATGCGTTAGGCAATTCTTAGGAGCCAAAGTTATTATCCTATTAAAACTCACAATCAAATTATTATTGTTTGTTGCCTATTACACAATTTGATTAGGAGGGAGATGTGTGTAGATCCATTAGAAATGGAGTTGGATAACATGCCAACTGATGAAGAGATCGAGGTAGAACCACATGATACCATAGAAACCATTGAACCAAGTGAAGCATGGAGTGCATGGAAAGATGCATTGGCAAATGAGATGTATAATGAATGGATTGTTCATCGAGGCTATACCTAGGCTTGTTATTGTATCTTTTGAGTTTTAGTCATTGTACCCTAAAGATTTTTTGCACTTTTATGTTTTAGTTGATTAAGTTTATGGTGTACTTTTATAACCATTTTGATTGTTTGAAGTTGTAATGCACTTTTGTTGAATTTTATTAAACTTTTTGTTGAGTTTTAGTTATTATATTTTATTAAGTTTATGGTGTAGTTGTATTTTTTGTTGAAGTTGTAATATATTTGATAGGTATGGCATCTGAAAGTACTCAACAAGCTAGCAAAGTTAAAGGAAAACGTAGAGGTTGGAGTGATGAGGAGTTTGAGGCATTTATATGCTTCTTAGAAGAGGCAATTGCCTTGAACAAAAGAACTAATGCTGGCCAATTTAAACCAGGTACTTTCAAATGGTTGGAACAGAAGATGGAAGCAAAATTTCCTAAATTTGGCATAAAGGTGAAGCCACATATTGAGTCAATTATGAGGAGGCTTAAAACAAAGTATAGTAATTTATATGACATGTTGAACACAAGGGGCTTTGGATGGGATGATGTGCATAAGAAGATTTTAGTTGATAGTGATGATGTTTGGAATGCCTACATCCAAGTGAATAAGGTTTTTAAAATTTTAAAATAGTTGTGTCATATGTTCCTTTACCTTTTCTTTTCTTTAACAATAATGTGACTATATGTTTGTGTTATATGTATGTAGAAAGATGTAAACTTGAAGAATTATAGGACCAAAGTTTTTCCTTATTATGAGCAGTTGTTGGTCATCTTTAGAAAGGATTGTGCTATTGGAAAAAGTGCTGAAGCTCCTGTTGATGTAGTTGAAGATTTGGATAATGAAGAACACACCAATGGAAACAATGACATTGCTGAACTTCCAGAAGAAGTCATTGGGTTGAGTGATGATGACATTGAACATGTCAATCAATCAATGTCTATGGGTCAAAATAAAAATAAGGCAAAAATAAGTCATTCTGAAGGTAGACGGGTGAGAAAGAAGTTAAAAGGAGAAGATATGTTAGCCAAAAGTATGGACAATTTTGCTAATAAGCTTGTGGATCTTATTGGAAAATCTACTAATAGGATGAGTGCCATGGCTGAAAGTGTCAAGTGTATGGCTGAAGGTGTGAAGGTTGTGAAAGATTTTTATGATGATTCATGAGCTATTGCTGATGAATTGATGAAATTAGAAGACCTTACACCTAAAGAACGTAATAAGACTGGTCATTTACTTATGCAAAACCTCTCCCTATTGCATTTATTTTGGGGCTTTCAAGGTGAACATCAAGTTCAATTTGTAAAGGATTTGCTTGAAGATAACTAAAATTTATGGTACTTGATGTTAAAACTTAGTGGTATTTATACTTTTGTAGTGTTTGTAGAATATTGGCTATGGTGGCCTTTTTTGCATACTTAATTAATTTATTAGTGTTTCTTTTTTCTTTGATAAATAGAATTAAGATATTTGTTATATTATGTGATGCATTTAAGAACCAGGTAGCCATATAAATTCTTATGAAATTTTGTTTTCAAGTTGAACTTTATAAAAAAAAAATTTAATATATATATATATATATAACTTTATACATGGCACTAGAGGGGAATCCTTCAGGTTGTTTCATATATACCTCCTCATCTAGTTCCCTATTGAGGAATGCTGTCTTCACATCCATCTGATGTAGTTCAAAATCAAAATGAGCAACTAATGCCATTATTATACGGAGGGAATCTTTCTTAGATACAAGAGAAAAGGTCTCTGTGTAATCGATTCCTTCCCTTTAAGTGAATCCCTTGGCCACGAGTCTTGCTTTGTATCTCTCGATATTGCCTAATGAGTCCCTTTTTGTTTTATAGACCCATTTGCATCTAATGGCCTTAGAGCCATTAGGCAACTCGACAAGATCCCAGACTCTATTAGACGCCATAGAATCCATCTCTTCCTTCATGGCATTGTGCCATAACTTTGATTCTCTGCAACTGATGGCTTGTGAAAACGTTTCAGGGTCATTCTCAGCTCCTATATTGTAATTAGATTCTTGTAGATACACAGTATAATCACTAGGAATTGCTGACTTCCTCATCCTAGTTGACCTTCTTAATGTTGACTTAACATTCTCTTAGGGAGTATGTTGTTCAACTATTTGTTCAACAGTCCTTAAAGGTTGTTCATTAATTGGATCAACTTGGTCAATGTCAACAAGTTGTCGATCCTGAATGATTGGTTGTTCAATGCCCGTTTGGACTTGAGGGGCATGAATTACAATCATTCTATCACTTAATGTAGGAGTTTGAAAATCAGACTGATCATTTTCAGAACCTAAGTTTTGAGTTTGATCACTCCTACTGATCAAGTAATTCTCAAGAAATTTTGCATTTGTTGATTCCACAATCCTAATACTGTGAGATGAACAATAAAATCTATAACCTTTAGACTTTTCAGCATACCCAATAAAGTAGCCACTAATGGTCCTAGGGTCTAACTTCTTTTCTTGTGGATTGTAAACCCTAACCTCAGATGGGCATCCCCAAACGCGCATATGTATTAAACTCGGTTTCCAACCTTTGAATAACTCAAATGGCGTCTTTACAACAATCTTGGTTGGAACTCGGTTAAGAATATATATAGCAGTTTTAAGGGCTTCAGTCCACAAGGATTTAGGAAGTTTGGAGCTAACCAACATGCTCCTCACCATGTCCAACAATGTTCAATTTCTTCTTTCAGCTACACCATTCTGGTCAGGTGACCCAGGCATAGTGTATTGGGCAACAATCCCATGCTCTTAAAGAAACCTAGCAAATGGACCTGGTGCTTGTCCATCTTCAGTGTATCTACCATAATACTCACCACCTCTATCAGATCTCACTATCTTAATTTGTTTACCACATTGTTTCTCTACTTCTGCCTTAAATATCTTAAAGGCATCTAGTGCCTCATTTTTATTATTAAGCAGATAGAGATACATATATCGTGAGTAGTCATCAATAAAGGTGATAAAGTATTTTTGACTACTTGAGTCCCAATCTGGACTACAAATATCCGTATGTATGATTTCTAATATGCTAGAACTCCTCTTAGCATTTTTCTTAGTCCTGTTAGTCTGCTTTCCCTTAATGCAGTCTACACAAGTGTTAAAATCAGTAAAGTCAAGAGTATTAAATACTCCATCTTTTACTAATCTTTTCACTCTCTCTAGTGAGATATGACCAAGCCTACGGTGCCATAACATAGAGGAATCTTCATTACTAACATTTCTCTTAATACCTATACTACTAGAAACATGCATTGAGTCATACTGTTTTGTAATTGAATTTGGAATAGATCATCGCAAAGTGTACCATTGCCAATAAAATTAGATTTATAAAATAATTTAAATTCATTACTTGAAAATTTAAAACAATATCCCAATGGTACAAGTTTGGAAACTGAAATCAAGTTTCTAGAGAAACTTGGTACATAAAATGTCTTCTCCAAATTCAAAATAAAACCAAAATTAAGAACTAATCTGCATGTTCCTATAGCTTCAACAGTTAAGCCCATTTTATTTCCTGAATAGATATATTGCTCACTGCCCACCAGCTTCCTTTGGTTTAGAAAGCCCTGCAAGGTATTAGAGATGTGAATTGTTGAGCCAGAATCAATCCACCATGTGTTACTACTAGCGTCTACCATATTAGATTCATAACAAAAATATGAGATTGAGTTACCTTTCTTTTGAAGCCAAGCCTTGAATTTGACACAGTCCATCTTTATGTGTCCTTTCTTTTTACAAAAGAAACACTTGGACTCTTTCTTAATATCTTCTGGGATGGGAACTTTGCCCTTCCCTTTTGTCTTGGCCTTTCTTTTCTTCCTTCCTTGTGTTACTGTATGTACACTTTCACCCATCTCTGCTATGAGCCTTCCTTCTTCTTGTACACACATGGTCAGAAGTTCATTGATTGACCACTTCTCTTTATGAGTGTTGTAGGAGATTTTGAAAGGCCCATATTGTTGTGGTAGAGAATTCAGGATGTAGTGCACAAGAAAAGAATCTGACATTTCAATCTCAAGTGTTTTCAATTGAGCTGCTATATCTCTCATTTTCATGATGTGCTCTCGCACACCTCTTATGCCAGTAAGTTTCATAGATGATAACTTTGTCATTAAGGTGCTTGCTAAGTCCTTATCCGAAAATTCGAATTGTTCATCAATAGCCTTAAGCAAACTTCGAACGTTTTGATGCTCTCCAATAGACCCACGAATACTAGCTGATATTTTAGTCTTGATGTACATCATACTAAGACGATTGGATCGCTCCTAACGTTCATAAACATTTACTTCTGATGCACTACTAATATTCGTGGGTTTATGAGGTTCATCTTTTCTGATTGCATCATCAACGTCCATCCACCCTAATTGGAGAAGTATTTTCTCCTTCCAAACATTGTAGTTATCTCCAGTTAATTCAGGAACTTGAAAATCAGAAATATTTAAAGGTTGAAAAGCTGCACAATTTACATGCTATGTTAATAATGTGAGACAAATAATATTCTTAAATGACATGTCATGCCAATGCAATGCATGCCAATTTAAATTATGAGCCTAGTAACAAATAAAATTACCTGTGGGCTAAATTTTATTTAATTAGACTCATATACTAATGATAAAACTAGTAAATTACATTCTTTTCTTAATTCCTGTGGGTAAATCAAGAAAAGAAAAAACTTACTATTCCATCCTAATTAATCATACGAAATATGATAATATTCCTGTAGGATAATAATTATCATATTAAATATGATTAATTACAATTTGATGTCATTTTACTTTATGTGATTATAACACTTAATGTGTAATTTTAAAATAATTAAAGGTGCTGTGGCTAAACTTTAATTAAATTAAAAAATACACAATTCACATGACATCTAAATAAAATTATATGCTTGCATAAACAAACATACACAATGAGAATTTCAATAACTAATCAATTAATCAACAAAATATGACTAATTAACTTAATTAATATTCTCCCTTAAAAAAATGTGCCATAAACATTGCCTAAAAATAAAAATTAATTATTTAAGCAAATTTAAGCATAAATTAAATGGCACTATGAATTAATTATTATTTCCAAACATACCAAAATTGCCTAAAATTAATTAACATTCCAAGATTTAGGCAAATTTTAAAGGCATAAAATTAATTGCACAATTATTTTGACAAATAAATAACTAAATATTGTCAAAATTAATATAAATTTGTCCATAATAATTTTGCCAAAATTTGGACAAAATTAAAATGTACTTCATAATTTTAAACAAAATAAATGGCCAACAAAATAAATTACTATTAAATTTTAATTAAATAATTGGCCAATAAAATATTTTTATCCCAAAATAAATTTATTTATTTATACATATATTTAATATCAAAAGATAACATATATATAAAAATCATATTAATGAAATATATGAAGTTGGTGAAAATACCACAAAATACAAAACGTATATATATATATATTTATTGAATGTACATATCAAGCATAATTTTTTTTTATTTCGAGTATATGAGAAATTTTATTTTTTTAAAAATTAATATAGCATAACAAATTTTTAAAAATATAATATATTTATAAGTAAAAGGTATTATTGTCAAAATGGTTATTTTTTATCCTATCCAATATTATACAATACATCACCAAACAAAGGATAGTATTATTTTATATGATATAGTATCTTAAATAGTGTTGCACCAAACACTGTATAGTATTAAAATTTTATCAAGCCTTATCCAAATCCAATGTGGTGTACCAAACGAGCCTTATATATTATTTTGATGTATAAGAGGACTCTAATTTATAAACTTATACAATACATGATACAATATATTATTTACACTAAACAAGTAATAAGCTCATAATATATTATATTAGATTATATAATCAACCCTTATGCACTGTATCCAACGGGTCCTTAGAAAAGTTGTCAGGGGAGAAGTATGAAATGAGAAAAGTTAAAGAAAAGTTAAATTATTTTTCTCTGAAGGAAGTCTCCGACTCAGCCCCTTCCCCAGCATTCCTCTCCCTAAATTGTAAGAAATTATATAGCATACAAATCTGGGTTAAATTTATGTGCTGTGTGATGTATTTCCAGCCACGCCGAGCACAAGATAACATAAATAATGTCGAAAGGGACGTGAAAGATTTGGCAATATAACTAATTAATAATGCTATAAACTTTCTTTTCTTTCCACTAGTGGTGACCGTTTAATTAACAATGATAATTTCCTTGTATTCCTGTTTCAAAAGATGAATTATTTTTTCTGTAAGTTCTAAAGTGCATGTCTTCGAATTTGGACAAACTCTTTGCTAGATATGTAAATTAATTCATACGGCTTTTCATCGACTGCTAATCTAATCCGTTTTACGCAAGTACGGAACTTAAAAAAGTTGGCCCTCGTTTCTTTTACTTATTTATCAAAAAAATAAATCTCCTTCTAGATGCATACAACAAAATAATATGTAAAAATTTTAAGATTAATTAATTTATTCGTTATGTGAATGCTTCTAACTTGTACTTTTTACGTGTGACTAAATACAAAAGGGCACATCTAAATTCCCTTATTTTAGTAATTCCCATGATGTCTTTCTTACTTTTGTCTTCCCAGTGAAATACAAGATATGGAAAAATTACATTGAAGAACAACAAGTTTGAAAAAATTATAGAAGTCAAATACTTGGTTGTAACTTTAGGAAGACATGATTGTGACAAAATCTTTCACTATAATTTTTGCAAACTTATAATCCTTGGATATATTTTTTTCTAAAAGTATAACATCTGCAAGTTCTTTTTACGTCATTAATCTGACTAAGATAATGACTGAATTGCCGTCGCACTTAATTTATTATTGAAAAGCACTAATGACATTAATCTTCTATGCAAGTCATTATATTGTGACCCACACTAATGATTTAATTAATTAATCATTTAAGTATAAAAAATTTGGCAATAATATCAATAGAATAAAATAATCAATATTGATGAAAAAATCGTAATTAAAAATAGGTGAAAAAAGTACAATTTTTCGCATTATTGTTTTAAATAGTAGAAATACATTTGATATCAACAATGATCTATATATTCATAATGAAGTTTGGAAAGATATATATATATATATATATATAATGTGACGAATATACAAAATATTTAAGCCAAAGAAATCATGTTATAGAGAAGGGATATAGCGTCCTGCAATATTCTTGGTTGTTAAGCCATCATGTAAGACTCAAGTGATCCAGGTGACTTTGATTAAGTGATTATTATTTAATTAGTTAAATAATAAATATTAGATGTGTTAATTTCTGATTGGTTAATCTGAGTATTGGTTTCCTGACGTAACTAACCACTTGATGGGAGCGATTAATTAGAAGTTATCTAATAATTAGGATTTATCTGAGAAAATAGTCCCTATCTCTATCTATAAAACATTTATGTTCTTTCTTTTCATCTCTAATGTTAACGTGAAAGTAAAGGAGACCAAGAGGTGGAAACACAGTCTTCCTCTGAACAACAAGGATTAAGAGGATTTAATATAGGATTTGAATAATTAAATAATGGATCAAGATATGCGGTTTACCAAATTATTTTTTATTAAATTTATATTGTTTGTGAAAATTTGAGATTCCAAGCTCCTATAGATTATTTATTCTATCATCAAGAAAACAATAGATAAAAATCAAGAGGCTTTATAGGAACTATGATTTATGCAAAATTAGGGTTTGATTTGTGTAATTAAAAATTACCAAATTGGGATTTGATTTGAATAATCAAAGAATTGATTATATGTGCTACTAGAGCCAGGTTTAAGAACTCATAATTTTTATTAAGAAATCTATTAATGTTTTTCCACTTATGAACCCTAATTTTAAAAATTGGGTATTTATGACTATTCTTCCACTCTACATATTTAGAATGAAATTGATTTTCATAAATGAATCAAATTAAAGTTTTATGTTTAATTTATCAAGTGCATGGATTTTATGAACTAGTATTGCTAACTTCAAAACAAAAAGAGACAGCATGTTATACTGCTACATAGCTTTGCAGCAGCACAATGCTAGATGTGGGCGCTACAGCGTTGAACGAGAAATAAAAGAGAAAAGGAAATAAAATTTGGAAGCAATGCAAACAATTTGGAATTATACTATGATAGATTTGTTAATCACCAAAGTGGTTAGATCTTTAAGTTAATTTAGTTCCAAATTATGTGATGGTTTTATATCAATCACACACAAACAGTGCCTACACCATCAAAAAAGAAAAAAGAACAAAACAAGAGAAAAGAGCAAGAATAGAATATGAAACTTCACAAGGTTGTTTTGAGAAGGTTTATAAATTGATCCATAGACCCCACACAGCAATAGCAAATTTTTAAACTTGTCCCAATAATATGCCAAAAATAGCAGAGAGAACAAATCACAAAAACTTGTACTGGATACAATGTTACTATAAATATAATAATATGGCAAAAATATCATGTTCAATTATAATTTAAAACAAGAACTTTGTTGTGAAATATCAATGTGTTTCATATTCATCTAGTAAGTAGAACATACCACTTGAAATATGGATGAAGCAGATTGAAAAGAAAAGTTATAGTAATTGATTTCCTTCCTCCTCCTTGTTACCTTGTTGATCCTTGCTTGAAGTGCTTCCCTAGCTTTAATTTTGAACAGCAAAAGCCTAGTCAGTAGTAGGAGATGAAAGAATATGAAAAACCGATATACAGAAATAAGAAAAACCATAACTAGTAATCATAAAAAGACTCGAAATTTGAACTTTAAAATATAGAACAAATGCAAGTGAGAGTTTGTAAGTTGTAACTTCACATTTGGAGAGTTTAATAACTGTAAAGATGAAAAGGGAAAATAAGAATAAGAAGGAGAAGGGAGGGTTAATGAATTAAAAGGTAGTTCTAAGTTGAATGTAGTAACATCTTCAAGTCCAACTTGATCAATAGTTTTAAGTTCATAAATTCCTTAGTTTATATTGTTCATGGTTATGCAATCTATGAAAGAGAAAAGAGAAGGTTGAGGTTTGAATTTGAATTTGAATTGGGAAAGATGGGGAAGAAGTCATATATGGGGTGAGAGAGAGTATGAGAAGAAGGGAACTAATCAAGCATTAGATTTCATGGTGAGGCTTTACACCAAAGTCTTAAAAGCTGCTTCTAAAAAGTTGAAGGCACTTAACTTTATTTTATTTGTTGCTAAGGCCTTACTAAATACCTAAATCTAAATAGTAAGGGATTATTGAGCACTAATATTCCATTGCTATATCTAGTGTCTACACATTTACCAAAGGAATAAGGAGGAACTATTCCTAGGCAAATTTAATTTGAATTAGTGAGAGATTAATAGGGTTTAAATTCTCTTACTAATCTTTGGTAAGGTCTAATAATCTCATAACCTTAGATCCCTAAATCTGATTTGATTTGTCTATCTTATCTCTCATCACTCCCTATCAACTTTCTCACTCCTAGTGTCCAAACCCTGCGATCCTCTACTGTTTCTGGCTGTCTCACTATTTTTAGCCTCTTAACCCTATTTCTAGCCAAACTTATTATTCAATACCCTCTACCACCATGTTTAGCCAACCCTCACTATTTTTGGCCTCCCAACCCGCCATCTGTTAACTCCCACCATTTTTCCTCGTTTTCCTTTATATTATGAAAGAGTTGGAGCCATTTTCGACTAGATTCTCCATGGGGTTCACTCAGGTTCCTATTGGGGTATGTGGGTTCTTACATTATTTAGGAAGGCTTCATGATTCCTTGATTGCTTTGTTGTGGTTCATGTAAGTTATCCTTTTTTTTTTTGTGATTAAGGTGATCAAAATGTAAGCTTTAGCAAGGATTAGATGAGCAATCTCTTGTATTTAGTCATGGGTAAGTTATAAGGTATGTGAGCATTCATCAATGAATGGTCTATCACTTTTGCCTATGGGTTTTAGTTACATAATGATTATATTAGGTTGTTAGTGAGTTAAATTTCTCCTATTGAACATGATTAATGTAGCTTAGGCTTGTTTAACACTTGATGCTCTTTGTAACTTTGTTGTATAGTGTAACAAGTTTCATGTTTTGAGTTGAGGCTTTGTATTCTTTAGTATTTCTTGTGATTTGAGGTGTTAATTAGGTTGTTAGTAAGTGTTGAACGATAGAATACTAATTATGGAGTTTTGATTATATGAATTTTGCTTTAAAATAATGGTCTATTAATTCATTTCATCTTTCCTTTTGCATTTGAATCATGGAAAGTTTTGGTTTTCATTGCTTGTGTCTTGTGAAGCTACTGCTATATAATTCAGTTTAAGCATGATTCACATGTTGTCATTTTCTGATTTTTGGATGGAAAATCACCACCTTTTCATCCCTAATGACAATAAACTTCCCTTAAATGGAAGAAGAAAGCTTGGGGCATATTAATTATCATTTTTCCCATTGATTAGTCACTAATTTTAAAGTTGAAATTTTTTGGATTTTAGGTAGAAAAACACACCTTCTAAACTCCTAATGACCATAAACTTCCCATCAATGGAAGTAGAGGGAATGAAGGTCCATCAAAGACAATTTCTTTCATAGTTTCCATTGGTTTAAAGCACATTGGGCTTTTGTTTTTAAGCCATGTAATGACCGTTTGTAATTTTCCAATGACCACAAACTCCCAATCATTGTTATTAACATTGGGGCTTTTGCTTTTGCGGAATATTAATAAAAATGCTAAATTTTTTATTAAGCATACATATTGTTTAGAATAAATAGGAATTTTATTTTGTTTATGGTGTTTGATTTCATTATCTTAAAATAGATTTGTGTAGCCATGATGGTAGCATTTGATGTAATTATATAGAACATTTGATGTATTTGTATTTACTATTATGTTATATATATCTCTTCATTACTTATATTGTTGTAGCTTTTTTCTTGCAATTGAGCTATATATCTTGTAAAAATATCAATTGAGCTATAAAAATTACCTAATAGTTAAAGAGGAAATAAAATAAAATTTGAATAGTAGAAATTACCAAAAATAAATGATAGCAACAAAGTAAACAAGACATACTATCAATTTTAGTCATTACCTTACAATAGCTTATAATCTTAATTGAAGTTAAGCTACCTACCTCACATCAATTGACATCAAATAGGGAGCCCATGGGGCATTATAAAATAAATAAAAACAAATATAAATAAATAAATAAAACATCTAAAAATCACTCTTAGGAAACCCAAGTCCCAACCTTGACTTTCTAGAAACTTGGCTAAACCTTCATGTTGTCTAAAACTTTGAATGTAAGAGCAAGCATCAAGACTAAAGTGCTTTAGAATCTAAGAAAGTCTTCCTTTCCTTTCCACCACTATTAAGAAGTCAAGTAAGCAAGCAGCTGGAGGATGGAGATTTCCTCATCCTCTTCCCTCACCTCTCTCATCATCATCTTTTGCCATCACTCTTACTAAGGTGTCATCTTCCTCTTAGGGTCACAAATAAGTGAAATTATATTGATTTAGATAAGGAAATAACATCTATCAGCATACTTAAAGCTAGTACCAATTTCAAGAACAAGGTTGTAAAATTATATTTAAGGTATGTAGATTTGCTTAGAAAGCCTCCTCCTAATTTCAACTTATTGATTTCCTTGACCACAATTATCTTTATATTTAGAAAAAACCTTATTGGTTCAATTCCAAATGAGATTGGCACTTTAAAAAATCGTAGCCACTTGGGCCATTTGAATTGGCCTAAGTTAGGCTTTTTTGCTTCAAAATTAGGCTAGCACTTAAAAAAGAAAAAGAATTGTATTTGGGATAGGCTCAGGCTCCAACCTGGTCTTGAACTTTGTGTACCTACAAAGGCCCGACCTATCATTTAACAAGCCTAGCCTATAATAAGGTCTAAAGGGCATTATCATCCATTTGAATTACATTCATGCTGTAACACTGAAATTAATTAAGAGTAATTATGATGAATTAGGAAATTAATATGGGTAATTAGTAAAATTAATTAAGTGAAAAGGGATATGGATATTAAATTTGGGCCATATGATTAACCCAATTCCATTTCTTAGAAGCCCAACCTTAGTTATGTGCAAACCCAATATTAATGAACTCTTATAGTTGGCCTAACAAATAAAAAATCTGAACCCACTTGAATTTGGGTCTTGGGGTTAGCCCAAGACCCAAATTAAACCCTAAAAACCCTTCTTCCTTACTCCATTTTGTAGAAAACACAAGAGGCACAAGGGAAATTAGGAGGTCTAAGGTGGAGACTAGGGTTTTCTACATATTTTCATCATTTTTCCTTTCTAGAGTCAAAATCAGCCAAGGTAACTTATATATAACTTAATCCTCTCTTCTTCCTCTTCAATTTGACCTGATTAGTTTCTCATTTGGACCATTTTCATCTTCCACCAAAAACTGAAACTTGTTATTTGGTGTTTTCATGGTGGATTTTCAAAAGTTAAAGCTAGTGGTGTTGTAAAATAATTGTTTCCTTCCCATTTTGATACATTTTCTACTAGTTGGAGACTCCTATAGTTGATTTATAATATGGACATTGATTTTGTGTGAATTTACACAGAAAAATTGAGAGATACCTAGAGGTTTCTAGTGTGAGGAACACCAAATTCAAAATTTGAGCTTGTAGTGGCTAAGTAAGTGTCCTCTAGGTAGTCCTTGGTAGTTTTATTCTATGGGTATCTAGTTTACTACTATAAATAATGATTAAGAGTAGTGATTGTCTGATTTTATGATTATAGGGTGATTTTGGTATTGCTATTAGCCTTCAAGGATTGTCCACAAAGTGAGGTAATTGGGGTTAATTTTTATTTCTTACATATGTTCAATTTAATTTTATATCTGATGTATATATATGATTTTGAATGCTAAATGAATGGTTGATTATCTGATATGTTGTGATTGGATCTTGTGAGTCTATGGTGGAGTTGTGGTGCAGCTGCCACCTGTGCATCATGCTTCAATTAGGCACTGAATTGTAATTAAACTCTTATATGCATTAAGCCTAGGTTGTACTCATTAGGGAGTTGGTGCCGTGAACTAGCCTCTCCTGGTGTTATTGGCCTTTAACATGTATAATGTGATTGCTAGTATGGGATAGTAATTACTGATAGCTCAATTGTTTCATTTGCTATTATGACTGTTATTTGTGATGCTTGTATGATTAATTGCACATATGTTAATTAAATTGGTATATATGAATGAAATTTATCTCAGGTTACTAAGATTTGCATCTTACCTCGTGAGCTAACTATTTCAGGTGAAGGTTATTCGGGTAAGGATAAAAGAAAATAAGTGGATGAACATCCATGAGTTGAGACCCTATATGGGATTGCTTCACTTGGGTTGATCTAACTTAGGATAGATGCTAATTTTTGTCATACTTTTGTATAGCATCATCATGTAATCAAATTGCCAAGTGTAGGATTTTTGTGTTTTGGTAAATTATGGTGTAACTAATAAGGAGCTAGGCTTTATACAACTTGGAATTTGATGTACACATTCACTTATAATCTGATATGGAACCTTATTAGCATGAACTTATGACTTGACTCTTAAAAGTATGTTTTATAAGACCATGAATAATTATACTAGTGGCTTATGAATCTTGTTGCTATTATTAATTCATGATTTTGCTAATGTATGATGGTTAAATGGATTTAAAATTGATGTTTGAACCTCCAACTGGCTATGGTAGAAATACTGAGTAATCTAGGTAGTTGAATGTCTTCAAAACCTTATAAATTAAGGTAGGATGACCTTAGGATGCCATTAGGGGGGTTGAAGTGTTTGGGATGAAATTTAGGGAGTTTAGGTGCAATAGAGGGTTGAGTCGTGGCCAAGGGAGTTCCAAAAGCTAGGAGTGTCACAGTATGGCATCTCACGTCATGCCCAGGGAGAGTTATAAAAAGCCAACTTGCCGTGGCACAAGGGAAGCTCGCCATAGGGAGGGTTGGGAGGTGGGCTTGGAGAGTTTCAAGAGGCTCTCTTGCTTCAGTGCCACATAAGTTCGTCAGGGCGAGACACCAACTCGACACGGCAATCGCAAAAGTTGAATAGTAGGTTTCTGAGAGCACTTGTGCTGCGATGTGAAAGGCTTAAGTCGTGGCTCGAGGTTATTTTTTATTTTAAGTTCTGGTATCAAACTTAGCTGCGGCGGGAAGGGTCTAAGTTGTGGTGAAGGTTCCCAAACTCTTACTTTTGACTTAGAAATTTTGAATTTCACAACGTTAAGGTTATGTAATGACTTAGGAACATTATAGGAGGATTTTTGTGAGTTGAAATTAGTAGCAACATGAATCAAAGGTTCTTAATTGATAACTAGGATTACTTTTGAACTTAAATAATTATGGTGGTTTAGCTAATAACCTTAATAATATCAAAATTCAAATTTCCTCACCTTTTTCCTAATTTGATTAATTTTAATGACTTTAGACTTTGATTTACTATCATTAACTACATAATTAAGCCTAATCATAGTAATTAAGAATTAGAGTTGTTACACATATTGTGTTCTCCAATGAAATTAAAATGTTCATAAGAGAACATGACATTGGCATGCTTTTAATGGATGAAAATCCCATTTAAGATTGTGGATGTGTATCCCAAGTTACTCATTCCCGTTTTAGTTTAAAACTTAAGAATATTATTTAGAGCATGGTTATTGTCCTATTAATTATTGTCCTATGCACTTGGTATTTTAAGGATGTGTTTCAAAAAGTAAGAAGAATTTTAGTTTTCCAAACACCAATTTGGTGGAATGTTTAGTTTTGATGATGTGATTCAGGAAGCAAAAATGGCGTTGCCATCTTCAAAGTACATCCTTGAAATACTGTCAATGATATGGCAATTTAAGTGCTAATATAAGCAACCATCTCAGACACAGGACAATCATGTTTAGGAAAAACCCAAGTCCTTCAAAAAGACACAGTTGGGGATTGGGTTTCCCTAAGCACATCCTCAAATTTCACCCACATCACATTGCTCAAAGAAAGACTTGAATTCCTTTCTTTTTCATTGATGCAGAACAAGTTATTAAATGTTCTTAACTTTATTGTATTTTCCCACGTTTTGAATTAAAATGAGATCATGTACAATAGGCAACACGTCACAATCATAAGTGGTATGGATACTTATATTGATAAGAATGCCATACAAGGTCATGATGTGTGGCTTATTAAAGGTGCTATCATTTTAGTTCAAAACTTAGGAAGATTAAATTGAAGTTAGAAACATTCAGTAGCTCGTTTAGTGTTGTTAAAGAAGTAAAGGAGATAAGTCTCTTTTTGAGTAATTTTTTTTTCTTGCAGCAAAGGGTTAGCAATGAAATTTCCTTGCTAATTAGTGAGGGAACTTCATCACAATTACCTCACTATATAGTAAGAAAAATTCCCTAGCAAGTTCCTCACCATATAATGAGGGTATTTCCTCATAATAGCCTTACAAAATAGTAGGAGAATTGATAAAAACATTAGTGATTAATATCATGACAAATATTCCCTCACTATTTGAAACAAGGGATTTTAGTGAGGGATTAAAGGGAAAATTCCCTTGCTATGTACTGTTTGGCATATAATGAGGGGCTTATTTCTCGTTGTTCTCTGTGAAACCCTTGTTGCATCTATATAGTGATGGAATGGTGTGGGAATTATCATTTGCTAAATTATATTTCTCTTGTTGTGTTATGATTATAATTGTATAATATTATTATTTATTTTGATATTTATATTATGGATAATTTGTTAGTCACTAAAGTGGCTGAATTCGAAAGCTTTGATAGATGTCAAATTAAATGAAATTCAATTAACCACGATTAAGTGATGTTATAAATAAGATGATATATCTATTTATTTTGTAGTGAGTATATTGAAGCTCAATGATTATAAAATATTCAAGGATCACCTAAAGGTTGATTAGTCATTTTATAATCACAAACATGATTGTCGTTAATTAATATATATGGTTAGATATGTCTAGTATATCCAAAGATAGCAAACATGTCAAATTAGGGTACATATAATTGCCAATTATGTGAAAATGAATTTTAAGAATAAATTAGGTTTTATAGCTATATATTAATATATCACCAAAAGGGGAATATTGTATGCAATTTACAATTAAATGAATTGTTTTTTCAATTTGTATAGTATGTTATTTATGACTTAAAGCATTAATATCAGGCATATTATTTCTTGACGTACCTATTCCAAATTTACTTCATTTGCATGCCTTATCTGTTCCAATTTTTAATAAGCTGAATTTTTCTTACCAAAGCGAACAAGTTTAATTTCACCTTGGTGTATTGGATCTTGATTTGGCACTATAGGTTGAGAAGCTTAATGCTATCATGGCTACCAATAGCAATGAAGAGAAAGCCCATTATAAGAATTAAGAAAGGTCAAATAGATTGAGCCTAATATGTGGATGAGCATAGCTAATAACTTTAAGTTAGCTCTTCCCAAAACTAAAAGTGCTTAAGAATTTATGAAGTTTGTGAAAGAGCACTCCCAAACTATTGACAAGTATCTTACTGAGACATTAATTGATACCTTAGCCAGCTTGAAATTTGATGGTTCTTGTACTGAGCATGAACATGTCATTTAAATGATGATTATAGTAGCATGACTTAAGTCCTTAAGAATGGATGTGGATGAAAGTTTCCTTATATAGTTTATCCCTAACTTATTCCTGTTTGAGTCCATCTCTTTCCAAATGAACCATAACTCTATGAAAGATAAATAGAATATGCATGAATTGCATAATAGGTTGGTTCAAGAGGAAACGAGACTTAAGAATCAAGAAAATCATTTTGTCTATTATGTGAACCATCAACGAGCTAAAAAAAATCAATAAAGAAACATGATAAGAGTATTAGACCACTGGAACCAAATAACTCCTCTCAAATGCACAAAAAGAACAAAGGATTGACAAATATTATTTTGTAAAAGGTTTAGATACTTCCAAAAGGATTGTTTGAAATATAAATCTTGATTTGAAAACAAAGATAAACTTAATACTTCTGTATGTTTTAAATCAAAGTTTAACTGAAGTTCCTCATAACACTTTGTAGATTTTATTGACTTGAACATTTATATGGATTACATAAAAGGAAAACAAACAAAAAACACAAACAAAGGGTCATAAGAAACCATCAACTTTTTAAAATTATACACATTGACCTAATGGACCTTTTGACGTTAATTCTTTCAATAAAGAAAAGTATTTTATCCCATATATTAATGATCATTCACATTATAGACATGTTGATTCGCTACATGAGAAATCTTAGGCAGTAAATGCCTTGGAAATATTCATAAATAAAGTTGAAAGATAATTAGATAGAAAAGTAAAAGCCATCTAGTTAAAAAAAGGTAGGGAGTAGTATGGAAGACATGATGAGACAAGTAAACACCCAATCTCGTTTGCTAAATTCCTTGAGAAATGCAGCATATGCGCTCAATACACAATGTCAAGTGCACCACAACAAAATTATGTATTAGATAGACATAACCAAACATTAATTGATATGGTTATGAGCATAATAACTAAGTCATCTTTACCCATTTCATTGCGCATGTGTGTATTAAAAAGGAAAAAAAAAAAGAACTACCATGTATTTGTTGAATAAGGTTCCTAGTAAGGTAGTTCCAAAGAAACCTTTGCAATGGTGGATTGGTAGGAAACCTAATTTAAAGCACATGCATGTTTACGAATGCCAAGGAAAAAAACAAAAAACAAAAAAAAACAAAAAGTATATAATCCATTAAAAAAAGAGTTGGATGCAAGAATAATTAGTGGGCATTTCATTGGTTACCTAGAAAATTCTAAGGTATATATATTTTATTGTCTTATCCATTGCATAAGAATTGTTAAAGCTAGAAATGCCAAAATCATTGAAAATGGTGAAATTAGTGGGAGTGAAGCTCCATGAAATATGGAAATTAAGGAAATAAGAATGCAAGTTCTCTTGATTTACAATTATTCTAAAGTGTTGTTCCTCAAATTGTTAAACCATAAAACAATGATGATTAAGAATAACATACTAATGATCCTATAACTCACAAGGAACCTATAGTAAAAGAATCGTAAGAGATAGTATTAAGAAGATCCCAAAAAGAAAGAAGACTTTTTATTTCAAATGATTATGTGGTTTATCTATATGAGTCAGAAGTTGATTTTGGAATTAATGATGACCCAATGTTGTTTTCATAGGCCATCAATAGTGATAATATTGATAAATCATTAAATATCATCAAAGAAGAGTTAAAAACTATAGAACAAAATGAACTGTGGAACCTTGTGGAATTACCTAAAGGCTATAAGAGAGTTAGATGTAAATGGATCTTTTAAGGCCAAACATGACTCTCATGACAGCCTTGAGTGTTACAAGGCTAAACTCATTGCCAACAGTCTTACTCAGAAGGTGGTGTTGATTATAAGGAGAAATGTTCACTAGTCTTTATGAAAGTTTCCATAAAAATTATCATGACATTGGTAGCTCATTATGATTTGAAGTTGCATCAAATGGGAAAAAAGAACATATGATGTGCAAATTAATTAAAGAAATCAATATACAGTCTTGAACAAGCTTCCAAGCAATGGTATCTCAAGTTCAATTATCTTATTATTTTCTTTAGATTTAAAGAAAACATCGTTGACTTATATTTAAAGTTTAGTCAAAGCAAATTTATATTTCTAATTTTGTATCTTGATATTTTTTATTTTGTATGTTGTTAATATATATCTTGCCTATAGCTATTAATCTTGGTTTATTACATGAGACTAAGAATTTTCTCTCTAACAACTTTGAAATGAAGGATATATGAAAGGCAAACTATGCAATTGGGAAAGAAATATAGCAAGATAGATCACAAGGATTATTGAATTTTTCCAAGATAGAATGGAAAATTGTTTAGCATCTCCCTTTCCAATTTACAAGTGAGACAAGTTTAGTCTCATGTAGTGTCCGAAGAATGCTTTGAAACAAAAATAGATGGAAGGAATTCCATATGCATTTGTTGTTGAAGGGTTTAATGTATGCCCAAAGATCTACTTGGTCAGACATTAGCTTTGTAGTTGGAATGCTAGGCAAGTACCAAAATAATCCAAGATTGTATCAATAGAAAGCTGTAAAGAAAGTTCTGAAATCTGATCACCTTGAGGTGTTGGATATTCATGTTCATATTTTACTAGTTATGTGGATACAAGTAAATCAATTTTTGGATATTTAGTATCTTTCAAAGGAGCCATCTCATGGAAGATGAATTTGTGACATTCTTTAAAGTCACTTTCATAGTTTACAGCTGTGGAACTTTATTTTAGGACTTGGAATTATCAGTAGTATAGCCAAGTCAGTAAAAATGTATTGTGATAATGTTGCAAATGTCTTCTTTTATGAGATGAAAAATTTTAAGGGTGTTAAGCATATGGAATTGAAATACTTTATTGTTGAAGAAGTTCATAATTGTAGAAAGTTAATAGAACATATTAGCACTAATTTAATGATATACAACCTTTTGACAAAAGAGCTACCACCAAAGACATTTAATGATCATGTTGTAAATATGGGCATTATAGTTGATGAGGATTGTTGAACATTATTATTGACATTTTATATTAATGTATTTTGACACTCTGAGCTCATTAAAGGATATGTTTATGATTTTCTTGTTAATTAAGTCTTGTATACATGATGGAATCAGAATGATGATAATAGGTTTGTCTTTGTTAAAAATATTATGTTGGACCAAGAGATAAAAACACGGTCTTCCTCCATGTTTAATGTTAACGAGAAAGTAAGGGAGGCCAAGATATAGCAATATAGTTTTCCTTTAAATAGAAAATATCAAAAAGATTTACTATAGGCTTTGAATAATTAAGTGATGGATCAAGGTATGTAGTTTACCAAATTATTTTTTTATTGAATTTATGTAGTTTGTGAAAATTTATGAGATTCTAAGATCCTGGGATTATTTATAATTGATGAATTCTATCATTGGAAAAAAGAAATAGATAAAAATCAATAGGCTTTACAGGTATTATCATTTACGCAAAATTGAAGTTTGATCTGCATAATTAAAAAGTAGCAAATGGGAATTTGATTTGCATAATCAAATAATTGCTTACACATTATATATGCTAGATTCTCTCATCTTTTTCTCAATCAAATTCCAATCAATTACAGGGGCAAAGAGAGCTAAAATTGATGGAAAGGATCCAATTTGATGCCTTTCACTCTCAAGCCACTTGTCACTAGGAATCAGATCCTCTAAATTAAGGCAGGCATGAAGTGCCTCTAAAGTAAGCCAAAACAGGGCATTTTGGCGATTGAAGGGAGACGTGGCCTAACTAGAAGCATTGATTGAAGCAACGACTTAGATCTTCAGCCATGTTTGCCTTTCCTGCAATGATTGATGACTTTCAGCCACAAGCCAGCATAGAGACGCAACAGGGCAGAAAATGAGATGGGCCCTGGCTCACAGCTTTTTGTTGTATAAAAAGAGGGAAAATTTGAAGGAAGGAAGAGACTGGGAATAGTGACAATTTGGAGAGCCACGCATATATTATAGCTTACATCTGTTTTTTTTTAGTTAATTCACTGCAAAAAATATTAATAGTGCTTGAACTCCTATAAATGCCTAGTCAAATTTGTGCCATGCCTTTAAGACTAGAAGACCCATACATATATTATAAAGCTAAACGAGGATTTGATTTTGCCCCATTTGTAGGAAGGACATGTCAAAATTCCAAAATTTCACTAAGCATTCTCAAGCTAAAATTATATAGCTGCAGAAACTTGTAGTAAAGAAGACCCAGCAACCTAGTTCTATGATTCAAAAGAAAGCATAACAGAGATAATAAAGATAAACAAGTCAAGTATATCAAATCTTCAAAAAAAAAAAAAGCAAAATAAGTATTGCATATCAATTTTATTCATCCCAACCCAAAGTTTATCTTCTAGCAAGATTCCAAACTAAACCCAAACAAATTCAAAGTGAAAAGGGCAAAGGCGAGAGGTATGAAAGCAATATTTAGTTTAGCATTTGTCTTCATTGAGTCTGCGAATGAATGAGATGAGAGCATATGAAAGAGGAAGAGAAGCAAGCGAAAGTGAAGATTCTACTTCAAAGGAACCAAAATCATAGATGCATATGACAAAGACGCTTTTGTTGGAGATTTCGACTCCAGATGCATTTTAAGCTTCCTCACAATGTGGCTTGATCATGATCCTCCAATCGTCCAACAGCCACGATTAATCTACTTCAAAGACATTTCAGAGAGGTTCTACTTTAGAGGATCCGCTCACCCTATCACCAATAATAATTAAACCAAAGAAATTTATACGCTCATGCAAATTAAATACTCTTCTTGCTTATAGGTTAGCAAAAGAAACCACTTGGTCAACACCTTAATTTATTCAATGTTTAGAGACCAATTAATAATTAAATCCATGCATATTATATTTTTCTCACCTTTTTTTGTTTGTGTGGGTGTGTATATATATATAGTGGCCCATTCTAGTAAACTTTACACTAAGGTTGCTAATGGCTAATAAAGGGAAAGCCTATGCGTAAAAGAAGGTAATGACCAGCACACCCTTTTGGAGATATTTTAATTTCCTTTCTTCTGAATCTGTCCCTTATAAGTATAGCATATCAACGGAATTTCTCAAATAGCTGAGAAAAGCACCAAGAGATGGGGAATTTCTGTTGCTTTGACCCTCCCCTAACCAGCATTCCCACCACGCCTCCTACCAACCCTTCCCAAGAGAGGAGGAAGAAGAGGAGGAGCCATCAAGACAGGCCTTCCCAACCCAGGCACCCCCGCCCCAAAGGCCTTGGGGGAGGAGGGAGAAGCGTCACGACTAGGGAAATCGACGAATAAGAACATGCAGGTTTGATCGCTCGAAGCTGGGAGGCAACTTAGAGAAGATCTTTGAAGCAGAAGAAGTCCCTCTGTTTTCTCAGTGGTTTTAATATTATCTTCTAACTTTCCTTATTTTTCCCTGTATCAAAACTCTACATTTTTCCACCTGTTTCCTTATTATATAAAATATAAATTTCAATATCTCGTAATTGCTATATATGGCCGTGCCAGATTTTGGATCACTATTTTAAATAGGATTTTGAGTAAATAAGTTATCCTTCCATTCAACAATACAGTGGAGGATTCCATTACATCTGCACAAGAAAGTGACAACTACTATTGTATCATGTAGAAAAAAGAGAGTATACCAGAAATTGTTACATCGATGGTTCCCGTTTTCCTGAAAGGATACGTTTTAATTTTAATATGAACATCATAAATAGAACCAACAAAAAGCAGGGCGTGTGACCATTAGAGCCAATCCCCGTTTATATTCGATGAAATTAAAAAGAAGTTAAGTTGCTTCTATTACCAAACTAAAATCTCAATAAACCAAAATAATCCATAATCTATAATTATTTTTCTTTTTAAAGAAAAAAAAGCTGGGTTGTATGGGAAGGCCAAAGACCATGCCCAATTGAAATAGGATCATGAGGGGGTAGCTATGGTAAACGAACTGTTTTTTACCGGTTCGTAAAGAAATCGAAGACTCAAAAGATTAATTATCAATGGTTCACAGAAAAAATTAACAAAGAAGTTCTCCATCCTCCCTTTTTTCTTCCTTTTTTTCCCCCTAAATTCCGTTAAGAAATTGATGTCATACCTTATGTTATGCAAAATTGCACCCTTTAAAAAAAAACGACTACAAGCAGCTCTTCTGGTTTTTATTTTCCTTTATCAAATTGATGATAACAGGTTTTTTTTAAAAAAATTTAAGATCACATTATATGTTGATTGAGGAATTTTTTTAATAAAAGAAGGGAAGAGAGATTTTGCTATTATTAGGATACAAACTTTTTAACAAGAATTGCTTCGTAAAAATAAATCGTTCCCAATGTTTTAATAATTATATATTATTTAATTGTTAGGATTTAATAATTTAAGAATTCAATTATTAGTATAATCTCATTCACTTTAATTTAGTTATTTTTTTTAAATTTAGATTTCATTATTTATTTATTTTTAATTATGTTTGGATCAAAGAGAATAAATAAAAGGGTAATTTTTTTATTTAAAAAATTATTTAAATCAAAATAAAAAAATGTGTGAGTTAATTTATTTTCATTCATTTCTCCTCTTCTTCTCAATCCACTGTTACCTTCTATAGTAAAATTTATATTTTCCAATCAAATAATATCCAAATCATTGAGACTTCGAGAAAATTCATCATGATTTAGGTATTAACAGTGAATCCAAAATTTTATAAGCATTTCTTTCTAAACCTTATCAAATCTGTAAAAGTTGAACACAAGATCTATAAGTTAACGTTTCTGAACACGAATAAGTAAATAAAGTAAATCTCTACTTGAAGATACTGAATTACATCAATTCCCATAATTTAAGTGATAATTGTCATAGTTGTAGTACCACTTGGAAGGTAATCAAACCTAGTGTGCTATTTAAGTAGGATTGCTTCCAATGATCTGAATACAATCAAATCAAAATAGAGTGAGGCGATTTAGCCTAAACCAATAGAATTTCTTCTAAATGTACCATAATTACAAAGAAAAAAATAGTTACAATTTTTATATCTTTGCTATTATATTTTCAATAAAAACATAATAAATGTATGATATTTACAAATTAACATCACATAGTTGGATTTTTTAAAAAAATTTCTTACACATGTTGCAATGTTATTAGAGAACATAATAACAAAGATATATGATATTTTATTTTAAGTTTAATCTAATTAAAAATTCTTCATGTAGTAGTAGTAATAGGTAGATCTGATCATGGATTGAAAAGTTCACTTGGCCCCAAAATATATATATATATATATATATATATATAAAAGTGAGAAAAAAAGGCCCTAAAAAAAGGGGCCAATTAAAAAAAGCTCGAATGTAAAATGAGCCAAACTGAGACATTTCTTCAAGCCTGGTCTAAACCTAGGGCCAATTGTCACAACATCACATATCATATGCTACAATTTGTTACATTAGAGGACCTTGTACTACTAACAGAAAACCTTATTGGCAAGGTTTTGGATTTCACTGTATAAAATACAAGATCTTGAACCTTGTCTACAAGATGTTATCTCAGCTTCTGTATTAACATGTTTTAATGCCAACTCAGCTATAGTGTGTTTGTCCAACCAAAAACATCACCAAATAGGGCATAAAATTCAAATTTGGAGCTTATACATCAAAACTAGTTAAGAGGACTAACTTACGAACTTCCATTTCATTCCATATTCTATCTAGAACTTTAAAAATTTATAATTAATTTCAAAAAAATATAAATCATGTAAAATATAACTTTCTGGAAAGCTCAAGATGTCCTCTAACTACCATAAAAATTTTATATTAGAACAACATTTGACCCACAAAATTCAATAAAACAGTAACTAGGGTCTGTTTTTGTTACTATAGTAGATATGCAACTTTAAAAATTCATATCTCACACTATAAAGTTCCAAATTGAGTGCTTTTAGTGGCTATGGAAAGCTTATGATACCAACTATGTGCTTGTAAAATTTTATGAGAGTTAGACTTCAATTGGCCTACCAAAGACACCAAAAACCAAACTGTCTAGAAGTACAGTACCATGATAGTTTTTACATAATTTGACCAACTTTGAAAAATTATAAGATATTCCATATAGCTCTAAAAATTCTACTCTTTAGCTCTATGAAACACTCTCAATGAGATCTATATATCTGCTAAATGTTCTAGTTTTGGTTTAGAAGCAAAATATGGCTTAGTTTGGGATTATAATGGGGTCAAATTATACCAAATGGCCTCCCAAGCATACCATGACCATTTAACCACATCCAAAAGCATAGACACGGCATGTAGAAATAACCTAAATGGTTCTAATGATCATGGAACTCAAATTCACTATCTTACTTGCACATATGCACATTAATGTAAAGGCTCCAAAATGCCAAAATCATATATTCTCATACATTTAGCTTGAAATTCATTACATACAACATAATTACATACTTTTACATATGCTTAAAGGTTTATATCTCATATATAAGTTGTACATAAATACTTTGACATTCATTTACATCATAAATTATACTATTATCAAAGTATTACAAATTATGCTCCTTGGCTCCCATTCTTTGCTCTTTGGGTTTCACCTAGATAAAGTTAGATGGAAAGCGGAGGAGAGTAAGATTTAAAGAATCCCAATAGCTCTTTCACCCTTCAAGTAAGCATACATGGCATATAATCATGTCAAAGAATACAAGTATGCATCAAACACTTTCAAGAATCATTCAAACCATATTTTCCATGTCATATAAACATATCAAAGTCAAGAGTAAGCTCTAGGGACTTTTGGTCTAGCCTCACCCTATTATTTAGAACTTTTGAATTTGTCTTGCCTTCTTTCTAGAGACTTTTGACTTAGCTTCACTTATTCTTGAGACTTTTGGCCTTGTCTCACCTATTTTTAGAGACTTTTGTCTTCACCCATTTTAAGATACTTTTGGCAACTTCACCCATGAAGAGCAAACTCACAATTCAAAAGCAATTTAAGAAGCATAATGGTACCATAGCATCAAACCAATAGCTATAGGCATGTCTCATAATTCAAACACACATACAAGCATTCAATAACAATCAAACAATTAAGAAATGTATACAAGAAAGGATAGAGAGCTACCTTGGTTTAAGAAGCACAATTTCCTCTTTGATCCCTTATCTCTTTGGCTCAACCTCACATCCACACCTAGGAGGAATTTGGTTTGCTTGGCTTAGACACATCAAATAAGACACAAACACATCAATGGAACCATATTTAGTCTCACATAAACTTTACACAAGCTATTTCTAGTTTATGCCATGGTTATGGTTCTATACAAGAGCATAATGAAGTAACTCACATAACTCATGATCTTGGCTTCAATTTCTCACTCAATCTAAGTCACATGACTCCATTTAAAGTCATTAGAGCCATCACAAATTCAATCTAAGGAGCCAAATATCAAGTTACTTCTTTATGCCTAAAAGGAACTTAAACTTTCAACTTTCAAAAATATAGTTTCTAAATTCAAACCAATGGTTCCTTTGGTGTCTATTATTCATTTCTAGGCCATTTGTATCCTTAAAATCAAAGAAAACTCTCCCTAAGTACATGGACTCCCTCTTAGTTGAGACACACACTAAGGTAAAGAGCCCATGGAGTTGTCTTACTTTTCCTAGGTAATTTTCCATCCATAAAGCTCTCTAGATGTCTTGAGAACTCAAATATGGTTTTACACAATCTAAATCATCACTAGAACGTTTCATAAATTCCTAGGTGCAACCAAAATCTTAAATATCATAACTTAATTTCTAAAGCTTTTCTTTTGGTTCCAATTACATATTCTTATTCCTTACACTCCAAAACCCCATATCCTATCAAGTTTAGATCAAAATAAAAGTCCCTAATATATCATCCCTAATCTGGCCCAAATGAAAAAGACAAGAAGGAGCCAAGAAGAAGCACTTTAACCATACTTTCTTACCTTATTTGCAAGCTTTTCAAGAGAGCTTTCTTATACTTCAAATCTTCCCTTCAAACTCTCCCTCTTTTCTATTGAACCAATCAAAAAGATGTCCAAATAAATTATTAAAACTATAGGAAGAGAGAGGAGAAGGAGGAGAAGAAGTTTAGTGAAAGGAGAAGCATGAAAAAGAGACAATTCCTTACACTTTTCAAACTTGGCTTCTGTAACACCATATATTTCTAACTTGCTTCCTATCATTTCTAAGTTTCCCATGATGAATTGCACAAAAGGGAATGGAAGATGGCATTAAAATAATGCCTTATTTCGCGTAGCGTAGCGTATGAAAATTCCATTCGGTCAGACCATATGAGTTCATACATCACATTCTCATATTTAATTACATACATACAACTCATTTACATCACCAAAGTTGGCCCACAACTCATGGAAACAGAAATGGAACCTAGAATATAGAGGTTTATTTTCGGCCATATTTGGCCCCTTTCTAGCACAATTTCGAAAAATCATAACTAATTATAGAAAAATCAAAATCACACATTCTTGGCCATTCTGGAAAGATACAGATGTCTACATCATAGTAAAAATATGTACAGACCATAACACCCATCACAGAGGGCGTTTGACATCCAAAAATTTCTAGGGGTCAAACTACCTCCTGATGCTGTCACAGATTCTGTAGCAAATTTTGAAAATGTCCAATTAATTCCAAAAAAATAAAATCCATGCAAATGATACCAATATAGAAAGCTGTGGATGTTAGATAGAGGAAAAAAATACTTTCAGACTAGTTCAGGTACCCAAAGTCTCGAAATTCAATAGAATAGTATATCAAGTCGGGTAAGGGTCCTGATACTGGACAGAATGTTCAAAAATTCATATCTCCCTCTATAGAACTCTAAATGAGGTGCTTCTAGTTGGAACAAGTCACTGTGAATGTCTAGTTTCTCCGTATGAAATTTTGTGGCAATTGGACATCATTTGCCCCATGAGTGACAGAATTCAATTTCGGACCAGTGTTACAGTACCAAGGACCAAAACCAAAAAAAATTTCAATTTCAACAATTCGCTAAATATTTTACAGACCTCCAAAAATTACTAACTTTAGCTTCTCAAAAATCTCTCAATAAGATCTAGATGCATGTAAAATTTCAGATCAAGAAGAGTTCATTTGGATAAAAAGTGACATAGCCTCATGAAATGGTCATTTTTGCTTCCTACCAAGAGTCACTTTGCACCAAATGGCCTCTTCTTGAATTTGGCACCCCTTGAGCAAGTTTCAAAGCACAAATATGACTTGTGGAGGCTGCCCAAGTGATCCCAAATCTCATGCAACTCATTTTGGTCTCTCAACCTCTATTTATGCATAGTTACATCAAGCCATCCAACAGCCAATTTGCACAATACTAGAGATTTAGTGTCATATAAAGTGTACATCATATTCATACATCATTTTACACTTGTCCATGGTCTTACATTACAAAAATATTACATACATCATTACTTTGACATTTAACCACCATTTAAAGTACATAATACACCAAAACAAAGATGTTCAATGTCCTTGACTTGCATCTCCTTGACTTGGAACACCACCTAGACAATTCAAGGATGAAGGGGAAAGGGGGGTGAGATTCCAAGAATCTCAATAGCTCACACACCCATTCACACCACATTCAAGGCATACATATACCAAATGCATAACCATACAAGCATAAAGTGTGCAATAAATTCTATTCCATGCCACATTCACATGTCAAGATTACTTTCATGCTCTAGGGACTTTTGGTTTAGCCTCACTCCATTTCTAGGACTTTTGGATTTGCCTCACTCTTGGTCTAGGGATTTTTGACTTTGCCTCACCCATTCAAGGGACTTTTGGCCTTGTCTCACCCATGCCAAGAGACTTTTGGCATCTCCTCACCTTCATCAAGGGACTTTTGGCATCACCTCACCCTTATGGGCTCTTTCCACAACCATAGTCATTCAAGATAACACATTGGTACCAATGCACACCAAGGATCAAGTGGCATATTATCAAGCATCAAGAATGCATGCAAGCACACTAAGACATACATATGCACACAAGAATGCAAAGAGAATGAGGTGGAGAGCTACCTTTTTATGTATGCAAGCTCACTTTGCAATGTCCTTCCCCTCCTTGGTTTCACAAGAGCACTTAGGTGGAGTAGGGTTCTCTTGGCCTAGACATTACAGACATCACACAATTACACATTTGAAGCAAGCCAAGACATTAAACTAAAGCTTATTACACACTTGGCTCCAAAATAGACATATTGGTTCCATAAATGGCCTATTGAAGCATCTCATATTATTCAAGTGCTAGGCTCCATTCTCTTGTTCTTTCTAGACTTCTTGGACTCATTTAAGGTCCTTGGAACCATCACACATTCAAATGCACAATTGGAAAACTAAGTTGCTTCACAAAGCACCATTATGGACACCATTAGGACATCTCCCAATCTATGGCTCCTAAATTTTTTCCAATGGTTTCTCACATCTTCTAACATCATATAAAGTCCCAAAACAAGGCTAGAACAAATTAAAACATCCCTAGCCTAATGAACCTAGCTTGGCTGAAATATGCACCATAATGGAGGTTCATAGACTTTGTGATTTTTCCTTGATGGGAGAGCCACTTGGGAGGCTTTCTAAAGGTCTTAGGAGTTTAAGGAAACATTCAAATAGCCAAGGAAACATTCACACAAAATCAGATTTTGCAAAACCCTAGAAAACACTACACTTTTCTAACTTGTTTTCTATTGGTTTTTCTTGGAATTTCTTGCCATATGCCATCTCCCCATGGCCTAAAACCCTTGTTCCCTCCTTGTATTTGGACAAAACATCCTCCCCTCCTTTGGTTCTGTTCTTGGCTGAAATACACACAAAGGGAGGGGGAAGAGAAGATGCAACAAAAAGCAAAGATTACCTATGGTTCAAGTGAGCTTTCAAGTGTCTTTCTCCTTCATTCTCTTGTCCTTAGCAAATTTGAAATTCTCCCCTTAGGTCTGGGTCAAAAACAGAACCAAATCATTCAAAAAATCCATGGAAAGAAAGGAGGAAGAGAGGAAAACAAGATTGGAGGAAGATGGAGCAAGAAATTTCATGAAATTACCTAGTTTCTCCTTGGCTTTCTTCCTCTTTTTCTCCTCCCTTTTTGTGTGCCTAAGAGAGCTGAAGATTTTCTGTATTTTGGGCAGAATGGGTCGTGCTCATTAAAGAAGATAAGAAGGGAGAAAAGTATGGAACTCTTTAGAACATTCAAGAAACCATAAATTCCAATTTTGCCCTTCCATAATGGCAAGTTCGTTTCGGCTTCGTTTTAGCTCCTTTTTGAGAACCGTCTTTTCTATCATAAAATTTATGTTCCCAATTTAATAAAATGCCTTTGGAATCACTCAAATCGGAGTTAAAACCATCCCGAACGAATCGGTCAAAGTTCAGGTCAACTAACGTTAGAAAGAATACACCGGAGGGGCTTTACCAGTCCCGGGGCTTCCCATGATTTTTGGGGCCTTTGAGAACCTTGGGCAACTCAAAATTTTCATTTAAAAAGCCCTCCTAGGTGTTTTTCCAAAAGTACACTTATTTACGAAAATGCCACTGGCCTTTCAGCAATTTTTTTGAATCGCTCCGACCCCAGTTTTTGGGCAACTCAAGGATCAAATCCTCATTTTTTATTATTTAAAATTTTACTCAAATTTTATTTGGCCTTGAATCACTCATCTCAGGGGACGTACTTTTCAAATCGGCTTGTTCCAGTGATTGTACAAAGTACTGGGCGTTACAGTTTCCTTCCCCTTTGCTCCTTCTTTGGTGTGCCACCTTCAACTAGTTCAATTTCTATTTTGGAGTGTAAGTCAGTTAAGAAAATGGAGAAGAATGGGATGTGATATATAAGGGTGGAGGCTTATGTATGACAATTTCCAAATTCCAACTATGTTCCTAAAATTTAGTTTCCCTGTTTGAACTCATTTCACATCCTTTTTGATAACTGTCTTTTCTATCATAAAATTTAGATCCTTTAATTCATAAAATGCCTTTGATTTCACCCAAATTAGATTTAAAACCTCACCGAATGATTCGGTCAAAGTTTTTCTCAACCAACACTCCAAAACACAAACTAGAGGGGTTTTAACCATTTCCAAAGGTTCTTATGGTCTTTAGAGCTTCTGAGAATCCTAAAAAACTCAATTTTTTTTATTTAAAAATCCCTTCTTTGAGTTTTTTAAGAGTTACTCAAAATTACAAAAATGCCACTAGTCTCTGTAGCTTCCATTTAGCCATTTTGGCTCCGATTCCAGGCTAACCATAGGCTCTAAACCACAATTTAAAATGCTCTAGTTAACATTCTAATCCCATTTATACCTAATTTTCCTTGCTCTGAGGTATTCTCATTTTAGTTCATTAGGTTCAATTCAATTTTGGATTATTGGTGTAACACCATAATTTCTATCTCATTTCTATCACATTTGCATGCTCATATGATGCATTTCATAAGGGGAAGTAAGAAAATCCATTAAAATAATGTATTTCTTTGCGTTGCATAGTATACAAAAATTTTGTTTGGTGTCACGTGGACCGTATGAGCTCATACTATATATTCTCATATTTAATTACATGAATACAACTTATTTGCATCATAAAATGTGGCTCACAACTCATGGAACTCAAAGGAAAGCTTAAACTATTCATACATATTTTTGGCCAAAATTTGGCTCATTTCTGTCACAACTTTGAAAAATCATAACTAATTTTAAAAAAATCAAACTCCTACATTCTTGGCTATTCTAGAAAGCTACAGGTGTCTATTCATACTACAAATATGTCCAGATCATAACATCCATCACAGAGGATGTTTCACATCAGAAATTTTTCAGAGGTCAAACTGCTCATTGGTGCTGTCACAGATTTTTGCAGTATACTTTGAAAATGTCCAATTAATTTTACAAATATCCAATTTATGTAAATGATATCAATCTAGAAATCTGTAGATGTTATCTAGAGGGAAAAAATAATTCCAAACCAGCTCAGGCATGACCAGATCCCGAAATTCAATAGAACAATAACTGAGGTCAGGTGAAGCTCCTGATACTGGATAGATTTTTAAAAAATTCATATCTCCCTCTCTAGACATCCAAATGAGGTGCTTCTAATTGGCACAAGTTTCTATGAGTGTCTAGTTTCTCTGTATAAAATTTCATAAAAATTGGACATCATTTGAGCCCTGTGTGATAGATTTCATTGTCGGACCTGAGTGAACAGTAACATGACCAAAAGCAAAAAATTTGCCAACTTTACAAATTCATCAAATATTCGGTGGATCTCAGAAAATTATGTTCTTTAGCTTTCCAAAAAGCTCTTAACAAGCTCTATTTTCATACTGAATACCAAATTAAGAAGAACTCATTTGGCCAAAAAGTGATATAGAGTTCCATTATAGCCAATTTTGGCTCCATATAGGGTACCAAAATGTCCAAATGGTCTTCCTTGAGTTTTGACGCCTTTTGGATAAGTCTAAAAGCATAATTAGAACTTGTGTAAGCTGCCCAAATGGTTCCAAACCTCATGCATCGCATTTTGACCATTTCATCCACACATATGCACACTTACATCAACTTTCCAAGAAACATAACTTGGCATTACATACTCAATTTACATTCTAGCATTCATACATCATATTCTTTCACTTATACATCACATGTTATCATAATTACACATGTTTCAGAGATCATAAACCATATACATCAATAGATTACAACATTTGACATAAATATGGCCTTAAAGAACCAAAAACTTTGTATTTTGTTGTCATTCTCTCATCCTCAAGGTGGTTGGCTTCCATTTCCTTATCCACTTAGTCCACCTAGCATATTAGATCATTGGAGAGGAGGGAATGAGATTCAAACAATCCCAATAGCTCATCTCCCATTCAATCATACATAATGGATGCAAAGCAAGTCTTGAAAATGCATGCATGGATATAATAGAAGTCATGAACATTCAAGAAGCAAGATTAGCATGTGAATAAGTCATACAAGACATCCAAGAGCTTGCTAAGTGGATGGATTGGCCTCACCCTTTTTCTCATGAATTTTGAACTTGCTTCACCCATTCTTTAAGGGAATTCTTGGACTTAAAGATACTCTTGGGAGCCCACTTTGCTTTTAGGAGACTCTTTGCTTTGTCTCAACCAATCTTAAGGGTTTTTAGCTCATCCTCACCATAGTTAAGAGTTCTTGGCCTCTCCACACTCAAGAAAACTCAAACAAACATCATAGCATTGTTTAGAAATATAATATGTCATCATGAAATCATGGCATATAAAATCATGCTAGCATACTTTTCATGGCTTGAAAATACACATACACACATTCTAAGACAAGCTAAACACACATCCATATATGAGAGAAGGTGGAGAGCACTACCTTGTACACAATCACACACTTTCCTTCTTGAATCAAGGCTTCCTCTTTCGGCCACACACACAAAAACTTGTGGAGATGGTTTCTCTTGGCCTAGACACAATTTATGGAAGTCAATTAGGTTCATAAAACAAATTCTAAGGCCACACAACTTGCTTAGACACTAAGTTATTCTATAAATTCCATTATGGTTCCATAATTGCACCTAATGAAGCAACATCCCTCAAATAAATTTTAGGCTCCATTCTTTCCTTTCAAATATGATTCTTGACTCGTTTTAAGCCTCTTGGAGTTATCACACAATTAAAACAAAGAGCCTCACTACATGTTGCGTCTTTATGTCATAATATGGAACCTAAAACACCAACTCACTTTCTATGAGTTTTAAATTTTTTCCAAGGTCTCCCCTTATTTTCATTCATCAAATATGACTCAAGAATAGGTTTAGAAAAATTTAAAACTCTCCCTGGCTACCCTTTCCTTGCTTGGCCGAGACATAAGGCTTTTATGGGTTCCATAAAGCTTTCTTTGTTTTCTCAAGGGAAGAAGCATGTGGGGAGCCTCTTAGGGATCTTGGGAGCTCATTTAAACTCTTAATTAGACCTAGGAATCATCATACAAAATCAGATTTTACAATGTGCACTTGAAACCCTAGAATTTGTATCTTGAAATTTAATAGTTTTTTTGTTAATTTCCTTTGCATATTCTTAATCTCCACATCTTTTTTCCTTAGATTCATCCTTGATTTTGCCTAAAAATCAACTCCTCCTATGGAGAAGGAGGGATTGGAGGATCAATATAGTAACCATAGGAAGAGAAATTGCCTAGTTTCCTTGCTTATTCTTGCTTGAATCTTGCTTTCTCCAAGTTCCTCTCTTCAAATCCAAAAATTTCCTTGATTTTTTCCTTTAAATCAGATTTATAAACTCCATTTTAATCAAAGGAAACAAAGGAGAATGAAGGAGAGGAAGTGTGGATGAAGAAAGTATGAAAAACTACCATTAAAGCATACCTTTAAGCTTGAATTCTTCCTTCTTCTTCTTCCTCTCTTGTGTGCCCAAAACCCTAGCTCTCTCCTCTGAAATTAGATAGAAAATTCTGAGTCCAAATAAGGGAGAGAGTGGGACGCCACCTATATATAGGGGTAGGAAAATAGTTTTTTTCAAAAAATTTCATTTTGCCCTTCGTTCTTTGCATTTTTGTTTCTCCTTCGTTTTAGCTACTTTTTGACAACCGTCTTTTCCATTATAAAATTTAGGTTTTCAATTTAGTAAAATACCTTTGGAATCACTCAAATTAGAGCTAAAATCTTTCCGAATGAATCCGTCAAAGTTCATGCACACCGACATTGGAAAACATACACTGAGGGGATTTAACTATCCCAAGATTTTTCATAGTTTTTAGGGCCTCTGAGAACCTCGGAGAACTCAAAAATTTTATTTAAAAAGCCCTCCCATGTGAATTCTAAAATTCTCAAAATTATGAAAATGCCATTACGTTTTGTAAGATTTTCGTCAAAATTTGTTTTTTCATTCTACCTCTATTTTTCCTTCCTTCTGAGGCTAAGATTCTCATTTTTAGGAGTCTAAAATGTCACTCAAATTTTTTAGGACCTTAAATAATTCATTTCAAGGGACTTACTTTGAAAACACGCTCATTTTCGTCATTTAACGAAAATCAAACATTATAATTGGATATTACACCGATCCTAGCAACTTTTGTTTTATTATATCATTGTAATGTCACAACCTAATACCTGAGTTATGGCATGTGCATAGGCTACTCCAATCTAGTGACTAGCATAGCCTAGCAAGCCAAAAAAGTTGTCTCAACTGAACCATAACTAGATTTACACAATTATAATAATTCACATTTTTTGAAAATACGTATGCATATTATATCATGTTTTAGTCACATAAACCATTACATACACATCACTTATACAATCAATCAAATCTAGTACCCAACTCATATGTCAAAGTAACTAAAACATCAAGGCCAACAAAACATCAACATAACCCTACAACCCAAAACACTTCCAACTAGCAATAGCCATGACACTGGAGTCTAACATGAGCATCAATGTCCAAAAGTACATACCAAAAGTGTCTGGGAAGCAAGTAAGTTCCTGAGCTCTTTAGTCTAGTATTTGCTAATCTAAAAAAGAAAAACATAAAAGTGTGGTGAGCCTACCACTGGTTCAGTCTGTGCATAAATAATAAAGTGAGAAAAAGGGAAAACAAGTGTATATTAAAGTTTTTTGCAATCGATCATTCAAGTCATTAATAAAATCATATTTCAATTTATATCATAATATATATCACTTTATTTAAATAACGGTTCCATAAATATAAAATATAATTTAAATTTTGATAATTTAAATATGGAAAGGAGAACTATAAGCAGAACCATCATTATATCGATTGCTGTCACACGGTGCATATACCATAGTATCATATCTCAAATATTGCCACTAACCATTTTTCATTAGATTGCCTTACCACTAAGTATCTCCCCATACAAGGGATGTATCATATCCTTTTGTCACTAAGTTTTCCCTTAACAAGGAGTTTGTTACATCATTTCATTACTAAGTTTTCTCCACATAAGGGATAGCCACATTATTTCATCATTGAGATGTCCTACACAAGGGATATATCACATATCAGCTATAGCCATTACACATTTTCCACCAATTCATCCTAACTATGTGCACCTAGGGTTCTTATTAGGTCCTCATCCATTACTTTCAAATATTATAAGATTAAATATACAAGAGAAGTTAAGAAGGAATATTTGCAAAACATAGCTTCCTTTCAACTACAAATTAGTTCAAGTCAACTACAAGTTAGTTTTATAAAACAATTAAAGAAGGAGCAACAAGGAACTAAAATAAAGTCAATAAATCAATAAAACAAATATAGGAGAAATCTTGAAAAAGTATAAATAATTTAATAATAGTATTGAAAAAAATAAAGATTTCACCATTCTTATTTTCATCATCTTGCTCAAATATGTGTGTGTGTGTACACAGTTGTATCCATTATCAATTTCATTTCACATGCCAACCATTCTCTTTACTCATATCACACAATTTTTGCATCATGGGCACATGATTTCCACTTTCTCTACATGCATATATGGTATCAGATATGCATTTTCACATATATATATATATACATTTATAAATATACATATATATATTCAACACAACACAGTTGATGGTTTTAAAACAAGGATTTATTTCCTTAAGAATACAAAATATATAAACCTTTAAAATGAAGGTTGGAGACTCAAACATGACTAAGGAATGAAATGAAAGTTGTTGCTTTGCTAATTACACACTCATCGACTAGGACCACTAGTTGAGGTCTCTTCCTTCACTTATTGGGATTGGACTTTGATTGAAGGAGTACCCTCAATGTCACCTTATAGAGCTTGTGGGGTGAGGATGGAAGTGTTAATTTGCTACTTTAAAGTTCAACAGTGAAATCTCCAATTTTTGGAAGTTATCCTCATCATTAATAATATAACATTCAATTTTTGTAAAAATGACAGAAATGAACTAATTATAAAAGGAAGTCTCCTAAAATGAATGATTTGAGGCCAAATAAAATTAGAAAAAGGTTTAAATAATAGAAAATAAGGATACAAAGCCTAAGATGCCTAAAAACCAGAGCTAAAGTAATTCAATAAAATTGTCAAAAATATAATGGTATTTTCGTAAATATGAGCACTTTTTAGGAAACTTAAAGGAGGGATTTTTAAATGAAAATTTTGAGTTTTCTGGTGTTCTCAGAGGTCCTAAAAATCATAAGAACTCTTAGAATGGTTCAAACCCCTTTGGTTTATATTTTAGAACGTCAATTGAGCTGAACTTTGACTTTTTCATTCGAGAAGGTTTTAAATCCAAATTGATTGAAACCAATGCCATTTTATAAGTTAAAAGACCTAAATTTTATGATGAAAAAGATAATTCTCCAAAAAAAAAGTTAAAATGAACTTAAAAAGCAAGAGCCAAGAAAAGGGGATATAAAGGGAATTTTTTAAAAGAATTTTAAGAATGCTTCTTCTTATATGTGGCATCCCTTCTCTCCTCTCCATGTAATTGACTTTGCTTCTGCCCAAAATAGAGGAGAGGTTAGCCAAGGAAGACGCATAAGGAGAAGGGAATTTGAAGGAGAAAGATTTGCAAAAAAGTAAGGAAATTCTTGGATTTTCATAGTTCCTTCTTCACAAATGTTGTTCCTCTCCTTTTCTTCTTCCTTTATATGGTTTTATTGTTTGTTTTAGGACTTGTTTGTGGCTGGTTTAGAGGGAGAAACCTAGAATTTGGAAGAGAAGCTTGTAGCAAAAGGAAGAGCTCTTGAAAAGGTCTTGAAACAAGGTAATTTTCATAGCCCTTCATGCTTCTTTTTCTTGCTCTTCCTCCATGTAAGTTTCAGCCAACTCTAGCCTAGCCAAGAGGGAGTGAGTTTTAGTCCTAGCAAGAAAGAAACCTAGGTTTTAGAGTGTGGGAAACAAGATTATGCAATGAAATTCAAAAGAAAAGCAGTAGATTTCAAGATGCAAAAGCTAGGGATTTAGTTGCACCTAGGCCAATATGAAACTTCCTAGTGGTAAATTAAGTTGTCTAAAAATGTATATGGGTCCTCGAGGCACCTACAAAGCCTCACATATGTCAACTCCCTAGAGAAAATTTGCAAAATCCATTGGTACTCCTAAGCTTGCATAGTCTCAACCTAAGCTAGTTCGTGCACTTAGGGAGAGTTTTAAATTTTTCTAAGGCTAGGAAGGGACTAAACATAATAGATGAACACCAAAGGAAGTATTAGAATAAATTTAAAAACCTTGGTTTAAGAGATGAAGGTGTAGGTTCCATTTTAAAAATTAAAGAAGCAACTTGTATTTAGGCTTGTAACAACCCAGAAAAAGAAAATAGAAAAGAAAATGAGAAAAGGAAAGGAAAAGAGAAGCTGGAAAATTTTCGAAGAGCTGAGAATTTTCTAAGTCTTCTCGCCATAGCGAGGTATGGAATCGCCATAGCGAGAATGCCTCTTCGCCGTAGCGAGTATGTTCCTAGCTATAGCGAGTGCAGCATTCCATATAGAGACCAGTGAGGTGCTCGCCGTAGCGAAGTTGTTCCTAGCTATAGCGAGTATGGCATTCCATATAGAGACCAGGGAGTTGCTCGCCATAGCGGCGCTATAGCGAAGGCAGAGGTCTGGAACAAACACGATCTCGCCGTAGCGACGCCATAGCGAAGGCAGAGGTCTGGAACAGACACGAGCTCGCCGTAGCGAGGTCACTAACCCGCTATAGCGAGAGCGGTCCAGAAGAGCGAGAAAAAGAGAATTTGACTTTTTAAAAGCTTCCAAATCTCTTCTTTCTTCTTCTAACCGACTCAAACTCGTCTTAGGAGAGAGAAAAGGGCGAAGGAGAGAGTGAGAAGCTGAAGAGAAGAGGAGAGCACAAGAAAGGTATGAATTCTCATGGCTTCCTCTTCATATGTGGCCTTCTCCCCTTTTCCCCTCTTTCCTACAGTTTAGATGATAGAAAGGGTTAGGTATTGAGTCTGGTTCAGAGGAGAAAGAGTGGGAAACCATTCTTGAGAGAGATTAGAAGTAGATAGTCTTCTCTTTCTTGCTTTTCCCCTTTCTTAAGAGTGGAGAAAAGAGAGGGATAGCTAATGGACCCTAAAGTGAGGAAGAAACCTAGAGTGAGAAGCTCAGTAGAGCTGATTAGAAGTGATCCCTTGCTTAAGAATGGAGTAGTAAGGTATTAATTCCATGCTTTTGTGTGGTTAGGCTTAAGAGGGAACTCTCCCATCTAGAAGTTGTTGTGAAATCAACAAGGGAGGAGACCATTGACAGAGCAAGTAGTAGATAGCCAATAAAGGTAGTTCTCTCTACTCTCTCTCATGCATAATTGTGTGTTTACATTGTCTTGCTTGTGTGTATGAATGAAATGAGCTATGAGAAGTGTGTTAGCATGATTATGTGATATGATTGAGATGATGTTTTAAATGCTTGATTGGTTTGCTTGAGGAAATGGAAAAGCCAATAACCCTATAGCCAAGGTGAGGATGAGCCGAAGCCCTAAGTTGGTTGAGCCATGTCTCCCAAAAGCGAGGTAGACTCCCAAAGAGTAAGGGTGAGTCTAAGTACCTCTAAAGTATGGGAAGGCAAATCCAAAAGCCATAAGGGAAGGGGTGAGGCCGATCCAAGTACTCAGCGAGCTCTTGAATGTTATCCATGGCCATTTCACATGTTTTAAAGGTTTTTCATCATGTTTTATATGCTAACATGCCATACATGCATAATGAGACTTGTTGCATGCAATATATGTATGTTTGAATAAGAGTTGAACTACTGAGATTCCATGAATCTCACCCTCCCTCTCCACCATCCAACCATGCCAGGTGGCCCAAGTGAGATTAGGGATGGGAGCAACCACCAACAAGCATGAGGCTAGGGATAAAGATGAAGAAGAATGTAAAGTTTTGTAATACATTGTACATGAGCTATGAGATGTAAATGTTGTATATGATGTAACATTTATAAATGTTGTAAGACCATGTATGTATGAGAATGAGGGTTGTGATGAATGAGAAAGTAGATTTTGATATGAAATGCTCATGATAGCCTAGTATATATGGGTGCATAAGTGGGCATGGGGTAGTGAGTTTCCCCAATCTAAGTTATTAGATACTTGAGGCATGATTGATAGCTCTTAAAGATGCTTTCTCATGTGCTCAAAGAGTCATAGAAGTAGAAAACTTAAGATTGGACCCCATTAGCCACACTTTTGGCCAAGAAAGGGCCTTTTTGCACATGATGTCATAGAATAGCCATATGACCTCTTCTAGCCATGAGATTTGACATGGTACTAGAGTATGTTTAGAGCTTTCTGGGAAGCTAGAGTTCATGTCATTTAGAGGTCTATAGCATTTTCTATGAGCATTCAAAGTTGACATCAGAAATTCGGATTTCAGAAAATCACTGTTCATTTGGTCAGTTTTGAAATCATGTCATCCGAGGAGCAAACGTAGTCCAATGGCTACGATATTTTATACACAGAAACTAGATGGTCACAGTGACTTGTAGGAACTGGAAGCACCTCATTTAGAGGTCCAGAGAGGAAGTTATGCAATTTCGAAGTTCCTGCCCAGAATCAGACCCCCAACCAGACCCGAGGTACTGTTTCATCAGTTTCCGGGGAATTGGCTTGGTGGACTGATCTGGAGATATTTTTCTCCTCTAGCTAACATCCATATCTTTCCATGGAGATAGAGTTTATGAGCATTGGATTTTTGTGGAATTAGTTAGACATTTTCAAAATCCATATCAGTAAACTGTGACAGCAAAGAAGCCCCCTCTGACCAGTGAACTATTTCGATGTCAAACGCAGAATGAGTGAGAGATTGAGACTTCTAAGTATTTTTAGTATGAAGTAGACGTCTCAAACTCTCTAGAATGACCCAGATCATGCAGATACGATTTTTCTGCATTTAGTTATGAATTTCCAAAGTTAGCCCAGAAAAGGAGCAAAATCTGCCCATAGCGAAAATGCATGTCTCCAATCCCTTTTTGCTTTCCATGAATTTAAAACATATAGTAGGGATTGAAATAAGTCTCAAAAGAGTAATTGAGCATGAGGAAGGATAGAGAGAGCTCAACCGGTCCATATTACTTCTAAGTGGAGCTCTACCCACACATAGTGCCATAGAGAGAGTAAGCATAAGGTAGAGAAAGTGTCTCCCTTATGAGTTCCGCACCGCCTATATGGGCTAGAGGGCACGTTGGGTATGAGCTAGAGGTTAAGGTGTCACAAGGCTCCTAGAAATGAATTTGTAATTACTCCAAGGAGTCTAAATAGAGTTAAGAGACTTAGATAAAACGAGAAATTAAGGCAAGATCATGAATTTCAATAGTTGCTTCATTGTGTCTTCTATGGAACCATACTTGTGTCTTAGAACAAAGTAGTCTTACATAGAGTTTGTGAGAAGCCAGAGATTGTTTCAATGATTGAAATATGTGTCTCATTTGATGTATCTAGGCCAAGAGAATCAAGTGCCACCTAATTTCAAGTGCTTGGCCGAAAAGAAGAAGAAGAGTTAAAGGAAAAAGTGTATCAATCTTGCTTCAAGGTAGCTCTCTAACCTTTCTCACATGCATTGCTTGGATGTTTTCTTATCTTTAAGTGCTTGTATGTATGTTTGAACTATGAAAAATGTTTCTAGCCATTGTTCACATGTTATAGTACCAATATGTTTCTTAAAATGTGCTTATGAATGTAAAGTGGCTTGAATAGGTTTAGTTATGCCAAAAGTCCCTTAGCATAGGTGAGGATGAGCCAAAAGTCCTTAGGAATGGGGAAGACAATGCCAAAAGTCTTAAGAGGAGTGAGGCTAAGTTAAAAGTCCTTTGAAAGTGGGTAAGGCAAATCTAAAAGTCTCAAGGAAGATGAGTGAGTCTAGACCAATGCCCTTGAGAACCTATGTTTAATATGTATGAATTTATATGATAAGGAAAATAATTTTGTATGTTCATGAGTAGCCTAAATGCCATACATTCATTCCTTAACATGAATTTGTATTATGTATGTTTGAAAGGGTTAAGAGCTATTGGAATTCTTTGAATCTTACTCTTCCCCCACATATGTCTAACCATATCTAGATGAGCCAAATGGACCAAGAAATATAGGCCAACCACCTTGAAAAGAAAGACTTTGACAATGGAATAGCTAAATAGGCATTTTGATGACATATTGATGTCAAACTATGCAACCACATGACTTATATATGATGTAGACCCTTAAGCACATTCAAATGTATGCAAATATGATATATGTACCTATCTTGAAGTGAAATGAATGAATGTATGAGTTTTTACCACCTATGTGTTATGATATCATGTGTATGAATGCAAGTGGCATAGTAAGAATGAGCTCCATAATGATTTGAACCATTTGGCATGCTTCCACAGGCTGTAGTTGTGCTTTTGAACATGCCCAAGTAGCTATGAAATGAGAAGATAGCTTTTTGGTACTTTAAGAATCCATTATGGACTTCAAAATTGACCAATTTGTGACCTAAACCAAAGTCTAACCAAATAGATGTTTTTTTGCATGAAATTTGGCCAAAACATAGGACTTATCTAGAGCTTTTCATAGAGCTCAAGAGTACCTTATTTGAAACTCTAGAGAATTTATTATGATTTTTCAAAGTTGGCCAAATTATGTATAATGGTAAAGGTTACTGTTCATATAGTTAGTTTATATTTCTGTGTCACTCATGGGTCAAATAAAGTTCAATACTTATAACATTTTATAGACATAAACTAGACATTAAAAGCTTTCCATAGCCACTGAGATCACCTCATTTAAAGCTCTATAGAGGGAGAGCCAAAATTTTGAAGTTTTAGGTCCTAGAGTTGTCTAAGAACATACCTAATGTACTGTTCTATTGCTTTTCATGGGTTAAATGCTACTGTCTTGATCTAAAATTATTTTTACTCATTAGTTAACATCCAGAGCTTTTTAGAAAATTATATATGCATGATTTTAATTTTTTTAGAATTAGTTATGAATTTTTAAAGCTCATATAAGAAATCTGGGACAACGAACCCGAGAGCAAATTCTAGTTCTTATGATGCATAGTTCCAAACTTGGGATGCATGAGATAAAATGTGATGTTTCTAACTTGTATGGATATATTATGGATGAAAAATGATATTAATGATCTCACAAGGTCCATATAGCATATAATGAATTAATTAGGCTTTCTATTACATAAATTTTATGCTATTAAATGTGTTATTCTCATGAAAATGGGTAACCATAAGCCTATGGGATATAGAGTAAAGGCTAGGGAGCTAAGGTATTACAAATAAAGGATGGAAAGCTCTTCAAAACCAACAAAACTCATTGCTAAACAACAAAGAGAATAGATGAAAAAAGAGATGAAACTATCACCAATACAAGGGTTCTTTGGTGACTCAACTCACTAAAGATGAGTGGTCAACAATGTCCAACAAGGGGAGAATGATGGATCCTCGTAGCTAGCCAAAAATCATGCTATAATGGAGTTTCTACAGTGACAAAAAGATGTTGTGAAGAGTAGAGGAAGTTTCGAGGAGAGAGAGTATGAGAAATAAGACAAAAACATGTAAAGGAAGCTAGTAAGGGGATATTTAATGATTTAAGACACTTAATATTCCTGTCATGGCTAAAATTGTGCTTTAGCTATCAAAACCTTTAAGCATTTCAATTTGCCCCTTAAATTTTTCAAATGAATTCCTCTCTTTAATTTTATATTTATCAATTCTTGTCAATATTCTTCTACCCCCAAAGTAACTTATTTGATTTTAATAGGCATTATTTTTATTTCCATACTTCATTTCTTAACTAATAAGGGCCTAATTGAAATTAAAGTATTTCAAGGTATTACATTCTTCCCCTTTTAAGAAATTCAATCCTTTGAATTTCAAGCAAGCTCCTTGCCTAAGGATTTAAAGAGATGTGAACATCTTTTATGTATGACCTCTTTGACTTCCCAAGTTGCCACTTTCTTAGATATTGATTCTGCCACATTACTTTAATCAATGTTATGCCTTTATTTCTCAATCTTTTAACTTTTTTATCCATTATAGCTGCCGGTTATTTTTCATAAGAAAGCTACTGATCCAATTGTACTATTGTGGTTGAAACATTGAGAAGGATCTACAATTTACTTTCAAGTATAGACACATCAAAGATAGTGTGAACATTTGCAAAGTCTAAAGAAAAAGCTAAGTGGTAATCTATGTTTCCTATCCTTTCAAGAATCTTAAAGGGTTTAAGGTACCTAAGACTCAACTTTTCTTTCTCACCAAACCTCAGGACACCTTTCATTGGTAATACTTGCAAGAACACCGGGTTCCTAAAATCTGAACTCTAAGTTACATCTCTTATAGTCAGCATAGGACTTTTGTTGACTTTGAGCAATCAACAACCTATCATGAATTAGTTACACCTTAGCCACTGACTCTTCAATCAGATTTGGGCCTAATAGTTTAACCTCACCCACTTTGAACTAAACAATTGGTGATTTGCAACTTCTACCATATAATGCATTAGAAGGTGCCATCTAGATAATAGATTGATAGCTATTATTATAGGCACGCACTTATCCTAACTCTCACCAAGATTTAAGACATATGCACTAACATGTCTTCTTTAACTAAGGATCTTAATCTTGAATGGCCTTAATTCTATCTACTAAACTGGAACTAACTTGCACATGAGCTAATGATGAACTAAACCCTAAAAACTCAAATTGTACTCTACCTTTAACAAGCTTATGAAATTCTTTCATTATTGGCATCTTGACTTTGGCTATATGAGTTGTAACGAACGTAATTTTCGTAAAATGACGAAATGAGCCGTATAAAAGTAAGTCCTCTGAAATGACCTAGATAATGTCCTAAAAAATTTGGTTTGAATCTTAGACTCATAAAAATGCTAATTCTAGGCTCAGACGGAAAGAAAAACAAAATTAGGATGGAGAAATAATTTGCGACAAAAACTAACGAAATGTAATGGTATTTTTGTAAATAAGTGTAACTTTCGGAAAAACACATAGAAGGGCTTTTTAAATAAAATTTTTGAGTTGCCCAAGGTTCTCAGAGGCCCCAAAAACGATGGGAAGTCCCAGGACTGATAAAGCGCCTCCGGTGTATATTTTTCAACGTCAGTTGACCCAAACTTTGACTGATTCATTCGGGAAGGTTTTAGCTCCAAATTGAGTGATTCCAAAGGCATTTTATTAAATTGGGAACCTAAATTTTATGATGGAAAAGACAGTTCTTAAAAAGGAGCTAAAACGAATCTGAAACAAAATTTCCATTACGGAAGGGCAAAATTGGAAATAAAAGCTTCTAGAATGTCCTAAACACTTCCACACTTTTCTTCCATCTTCTCCCTTTTATTGAGCACGAAATTTTCTGCCCAAAATACAGAAGTTATTTTGCTCTCTTAGGCACATAAGAAGGAGGAGAAAAAGAGGAAGAAAACCAAGGAGAAACTAGGTAATTTCATGGATTTTCTTGCTTCATCTTCCTCCAATCTTGTTCTCCTCTCTTCCCCCTTTCTTTCCATGGATTTTTTGAATGATTTGGTTCTGTTTTTGGTCCAGACCTAAGGGGGAAAATTTGAATTTTCCAAGGAGAAGGGAACCAAGGAAGAAAAGCTTTGAAAACAAACTTGAAACTAAGGTATTTTTCCATTCTTGATGCTTCATCTTGGTTGCTCCTCGTTGTGGTAGTTTCGGTCAGCCTAGGGGGGATAGAAGGAGATGAATTTTGGGCAGAACCAAGGGAGAAACCTAAGAAAAAGAGTGCAAGGATTAAGAGTATGGCAAGAAATTCAAGTAAAAAACTAAAGGAAATCAAGATAGAAAAGTGTAGGCTTTCTTAGGGTTTTGTAAAATCTGATTTTGTGTGAATAATTCTTTGACTATTTTAATATTTCCTTGAGCTCCTAAGACCTCTAGAAACCTTCCCAAGTGGCTCTCCCATCAAGAAAAATTTTGAAACTCCAAGAAACTCTATTATGTACTTGTCTCGGCCAAGGAGGATTCATAGGGCTAGGGAGTGTTTTAATTTGTTCTAGCCTTAGTTTGGGACTCTATATGATGTTAAAAGATGGGAGAAATCATTGGAAAAAATTTAGGAGCCATAGGTTAGGAGATGGAACAATGGTGTCCATAATGGTACCTTATGAAGCAACTTAGTCTTCCAATGGTGCAATCAAATATGTGATAGCTCCAAGGACCTTAAATGAGTCTAAGAAGTCTAGAAATAGCAAGAAAATGGAGTCTAGAACTTGGATGATATGAGTTACTTCAATGGACCATTTATGGAACCAATATGCCCATTATGGAACCAAGTGTGTGTTTAAGAGTGAACCTAGTGTCTTGGCTTGCTTCAAATGTGTAATTGTGTGATATTTGTGATGTCTAGGTTAAGAGAACCTTACTCCACCTAAGTGCTTTTGTGAGACCAAGGAGGGAAAAGAATTGGCAAAGTAAGCTCGTATAAATTAAAAGGTAGCTCTCCACCTCATTTTCTTGCATTTTTGTGTGCATATGTATATGTTGTGTGCTTGTATATACTCTTGTGATTTGAGAACATGCCACTTGATGTGTTAAAATTGCATTGGTACCAATGTGTCTTCTTGAATGACTATGGTTGTGGAAAGAGTTCATAAGGGTGAGGTGATGCCAAAAGTCCCTTGATGAAGGTGAGAAGATGCCAAAAGTCTCATGACATGAGTGAAACAAGGCCAAAAGTCCCTTGAATAGGTGAGACTAAGTCAAAAGTCCTTAGGCGAAGAGTGAGGCAAACCAAAAGTCCTAGAAATGGGGTGAGGCTAAACCAAAAGTCCCTAAAGCATGAGAGTGGTCTTGACATGTTGATGTGGTATGAAATAAGATTTATTACACATTTTATACTTGCATATTCATATATATGATGTATGTATGACTTGAATGTGGTGTGAATGGGTGTGTGAGCTATTGAGATTCTTAGAATCTCACCCTTCCCTTTTCCCTCTCATGCTTAAAATGTTTAGATGGTGCCCAAGGCCAAGGAAATGCAAGCCAAAAACACTAAATGGCTACACTTTGTTTAATTTGTAGTTTAAATTGTAATGGAGTGTCAAGAAGCATTGTACATATTATTCTTTGTTGTGTAAAACATTGAGCATATGTAATATGATGTATAGACTATATGTATAATGTATGTAGTATTAAATCAATGAAGTTATGTAATTAGACCCTTGAATGGCATGTGTATTTAGTGCATAAATGGATGTTGAAAGACCAAAATAAGATACATGGGGTTTGGGACTACTTGTAAAGTCTCTAAAATTCATATTTGTGCTTTGAAACTTGCCCAAGAGGTGCCAAACAATTAAAAAAGCCATTTAGACAAATTGGTAACCTATAGGCAGCAAAAATTTACTATTTTAAAAGGCTATACCACTTTTTGTTCAAATGAACTCTTCTTGGTCTAAAATTTGGCATGCATCTAGATCTTATTGAGAGATTTTTGAGATGCTAAATTTGGTAATTTTTGGAGGTCTATGGAATATTTAGCAAATTGTTGAAGTTGGGAATTTTTCTGGTTTTGGTCCTTGGTACTATAGCACTGGTCCAAAATTAAATTCTATCACTCATGTGGAAAATGATGTCCAATTGTCACAAAATTTTATATAGAGAAATTAGACATTCCCAATGACTTGTGCCAACCAAAAGCATCTCATTTGGAGTCTAGAGAGGGAGATATGAATTTCTGAACATTCTGTCCAGTATCAAAACCCTTACCCGACCTAAGTCATTATTCTATTGAATTCTAAGATTTGGGCTAGTTTAGCTGGTCTGCAAATATTTTTTGCCTCTAGCTAACATCCACATATTTCCATATTGGTATCATTTGTATAGATTGGATTTTTGTGGAATTAATTGGACATTTTCAAAGTTTGCTACAGAATATGTGACAGCATCAGGAGGTAGTTTGACCTCTGGATATTTTTGGATGTCAAAGGCCCTCTGTGATGGATGTTATGGTTTGGTCATATTTGTAGTGTGAAGTAGACATCTCTAGCTTTCCAGAATGGCCAAGAATGTATAATTTTTATTTTTCTAAAATTAATTATGATTTTGTAAAATTTGGCTAGGAAAGGGGACAAATCTGGCCTAAAATAAACCTCCATATTCTATGTTCTATTTCAGTTTCCATGAGTTGTAGGCATTATTTTATGATGCAAATGAGTTGTATATATGTAATTAAATATGGGAAAGTATATTATGAGCTCACTCGATCCACATGGCACCGAACGGAATTTTTATACGCGATGCAACGCAAAAATAATCAATACTTTAATGTCATTTTCTTTCTTCTCGCATGAATTGATTGATATGAGGTATAAAGATAGCATGGAATGAGCTAAGAAATTATGGTATTACATGAGTCAAGCTACCTATGGACTTCTAACTAAATGCATTGATGACTACATTAGCCTTGTCAAGAGGATATAAGATGTTACAATCATAGTCTTTTAAAAGTTCCACCTATCTTCTTTATTTTCAATTCAAATCCCATTGTTGGAAAATATATCTAAGGCTCTTATGGTTAGTGTAGATTTCGTAAGTCTCACCATACAAGAAATGCCTTCATATCATATGTATTTTGAAAGCAATTATTTTTAAGCAGTTATTCAAGAGAATCAATAGTTGAATGGAATTTAATGGAGTTAGTGAACATCAAATATTAGGCACAATACAAAATATGGTAATGTGCACTACAACGTATAAAGTAAAGCATAATATTGAAAAACAAATAGTAACAATGTTGGTAATAGGATTCACAAGACAATTGAAAGGATGATGGGATAATTATCTAATAGAAATAGAAAGAACATTTATAATAAATGCACTCAAAATAGAACAACAAGATGGATAAGTAGTAGATAAGGGAAGATTCAGTCTCAACACTATTATATGCAATAACAAAACATTTCACAAGAGACCTTATAAAATTTTAGGAAAGAATAATAGAACAATTAATAAATCTAACATGTTTTACTATATCAAATTTTAGATGGTATAAAGATATGTTTCTAACAAAGCTATATACTAGATCAAATTATAATGCAAATTTATAGGAAGAAAGATTTACAGCAAGATTACCTAAATTATTTACAAAAAATCACTACAAAAAAATGACTTTTAGTGGTGACAAAAGTCATAGCAAAAAATAATAAAAGTTGCCACTAAAGATTTATAGTGGCGATAAAATGTCACTACCAAGTTGTTCCTAATACCACTGTAGCAGAAAAGTCTTTAGTGGCGACAAAAGGGTCGCCATAAAAGCCAATAATCTATGGCGACAAACATCGCCACTAAAAGAATTTTGGTAGCGACTCATATCGCCACTAAATGGTGAAGAAAAATTCCAAAGATGTCTCTATTAATTAGCAAAGATTGTTCAAAGTACTAATTTGTCGCCACTAAAACCTCAATTAGTAGCAACAATGTCAAAGTACTAATTTGTTGCCACTAAACACTATAATTAGTGGTGATGTTATTGCCATTAATTGAGGTTTTAGTGGCGACTTTTTGTCGCCACTAATTATTGACATTTAGTGGCGACATATAGGTTGCCACTAATTATTATTTAGGGGTGACTTAGGTCACCAATAACGTTTGATCCTTTAGTGACAACTAAAAGTTGTCGTAACTAATTAGTTTTTTCAGTAAAGACTTTTATTGCCACTAAATTCATTTTTGCAACCTTTAGTGACAAATTTTGTCACCACTAAAGGCTCTAAAATTTTTTTTAAGAGATCCTATATGTAACTAAGCATTATTTACCTAAAAAGTGACATAGAATTAAAATGGTTCTAAAATCAACTTCACAATATATATATATATATATATAAAGCCAATGATGAAGTCAAATTACAACAACTAAATTCAATCATGTAACATCCGGCTTCTCCGTAAACGTGAGAAACGTAATATCTAGTTTCTTTATAATTGTGTGAAACGCACTGGATATAAAAGCAAGTCTCCTGAAATGAATGATTTAAAGCCAAATAAAATTAGGTTAAAATTTTAAATAATAGAAAATGAGGATCCAAGGCCCAATATGCCTAAAAACCAAAGTTAGAGTGGTTCAATAAAATTATCAAAAATATAATGGTATTTTTGTAATTTTGAAAACTTATTAGAAAACTCAAAGGAGAGATTTTTAAATAGGAAAAATGCATTTACTAGAGTTTTCAAAGACTCTAAAAACCATGGGAACTCCCAGAATAGCTGAAACCTCTCCGGTGAGTAATTTCAGTCGTCAGTTAACCAAATAGTTCGGAATGATTTTAAATCCAATTTAAGTAATTCCAAAGCAATTTTATAAATTAGAAAACTTAAATTTTATGATGAAAAATATGGTTATCAAAAAAGAGTTAAAATGAGGTCAAACAGGGAAAACCAAATTTAGGGACATAGTTGGAATTATGGAATTGTTAAAGATTGAGCCACCTTATATTCTAAACATCCATAACTCTTCCCCATCTCTTGACTAACTTGTGGCTGGCTGAAAATAAAATCAAAGGCTTCTTGAAGTGGCGCACAAAGGGGGAGCAAAAGGAAGAGAAAGCAAGCCTTGAAAGTGTAAGATTTAGCCAATTTTTCCTACTCCTTGCTTTGTTAAACTCCTTTCTCTTTTCTTCCTCTTCCTTCTCATGGTTTTAGTGATTAATTTGGTATTGATATGTGGTTGTTTCAGGAGAGGGAAGAGAGAATTTGGAATTGCTCTTGGAGGCATAAGAAAGTGCTCTTGGAAGGCATATAAACAAGGTAAGAAACTATGGTTTTGTTTGCTTCTCCTTGCTTGCTTCCTTCATGGTAATTTTGTTTAGCTTAGGGTCCATTCCATAGGAGGTAAATTCTAACCATATTAAGGTAGGATTAGGGGTTCTAGGGTGTGAGAATTAGGAGGATACAAGTGGAATTAATTAAGAAGCAAAAGAGAACCAAGAATGGGAACCTAGGGATTCATAAACATATGGCAAAATCTGAACTTTTCCAAAAATATTCTAACTCATGTGAAATTTTTATTAAGTCCCTAAGACCCCTAGGAAGACACCCAAGTGCCTCTTCCTTCAAGGAAAATTGAAAAACTCCATGGGCTTTTTTAATGGTACATGTCTTGGCCAAGCTTGGAGCATGTACCTAAGGAGTGTTTTAAAATTTTCTAAACTTAGATTAGGACTAGATATGATGGAAAAATATCAAAGGAAGCCTTGAAAAAAATTTAGAGGCCATGGATTGAGAGTTGGAAGTGTAGGTTATATAATATGACATAAAGAAGCAACATATAGATAGACTCTTCAAAATGAGTGTGTGATGGCTCCAAGGAGTCTAGCTGAAGTCAAGAATCATAGATTGAGGGAGCAAATAAGGCCAAGATCAAGAATTAATAGAGTTGCTTCTTTAGGTCTTGAATGGAGCCATAATTGAACCATAAGAGGAAGTAGCTTCATCTAGTCTATTTATGACGCTAGAGTTAGCTTCAAGAATGTAATTGGATCCTATTTGATGTGTTTAGGAAAAAGGAATCAAACTCCACCCACTTGCAAGTGTGTAGCCTTTAGAGGGGAAGAAAAATCAAGGGAAAGTCTTGTGTTTTGTTCTAAAGGTAGCTCTCTAACCTGTCTCTCATACATTCTTAGTTGTTTTCTTGTCTTTGGATGTATGTATGTATTTTTGTGCCATGAGAATTGTGTATGGCTATTTTCTACATGCGATGGTATCATTATGTGCACAAATTGTGTTTTATGAATGTGTTTTGGCTTGAATGAGTTTGGTGAAGCCAAAAGTCCTTAGGATTGGGTGAGACAAAGCCAAAAGTCTCAAGAAGAGTGAGGTTTAATCAAAAGTCCCTTGAAAATGGATAAGACAAGTCCAAAAGTCCTAAGGAAAGGGGGTGAGGCTAAACCAGTACTCTTGAAAGCCAATGTATGATATGTATGAGCTTCTTACACATGAAAATGATTTTATGTATGGTTACTAGTAACTTAATGCTCATATATGCATTCTTAGACTTGAAATTATGGCTATTATGTATGATTGCAAGAGTTAAGAGTTATTGAGATTCTTAGAATCTCACTCTTCCCTCTCCAATATCTAATCATGTCTAAGTGAGCCAAGTGGGCCAAGGAGTGGGAGCCAACAAGCATAAGAAGTAAGACTTTGACATATGTATAGAGAAATGAGTTTTATAAATGCATTTTGATGTCAAGAATTATAACCATGAGATGTATGTACGATGTAGATACTTTAGCACACTTAAATGTGTATGAATATGATGGATGTAATGATTTTGGGAGCATATAAAAGAGTATGTATGATTCTGCCACTAAAGAGCCCATATGTGATGTGATTTTCATCTGTATGATAGCAAGTGATATAGTGAAAATGAGCTCCATGATATCTTGAACCAAATGGCATGTCTTTCTAGTTTGTGAATGTGGTTTTGGATGTGTCCAAGTGGCCATGGGTGATCTAGAATGTAATTTGACACCATTTTAAATCATTTGGAACACCAAAAGTGACCAATTTGTGAGCTGAACCAAAATCTAACCAAATGAGTGATTTTTTCCATGAAATATGGCCAACAAGTAGGTCTCATCTAGAGCTTTCCACAAAGCTAAAGAGCAACCAGTTTGGAGCTCTAAAAAATTTATTATGATTTTTCAAAGTTGAAAAAAAATGTAGAATGACTAAGTGCACTATTCATTTGGTCAGTTCTTTTTCCTTTGTCATCTGTAAGTCAAATAGTGTTCAATGGCTATGAAATTTTATAGGCATCAACTATACATATTAATATTTCTATAAAACTTAAGATTACCTTATTTGGAGCTCTGTATAGGGAGAACCAAATTTTTGAAGTTTCATATCATTACTAGGGGTGCAGCTTAACCTCTGGTATTATTCCATCAAGTTTTACAGTCTTAATGCTTCTATTTTGGTCTGGACGTATTTTTCCCTCTATTTAACATGTAGATCTTTCTAGAATGCTATAACATGCTTAATTTTAATTTTTCTAGAATTAGTTATAATTTTTCAAATTTTGCACCAGAAACTTGGTACTAGAACCCGAGAGCATATTTTGAGTTTTCTGGTGTGTGGCTTGAATTCTGAGGTGTATGGCTTGTTTTATAAGGTTGATGACTTGTATGGATGGATTATAAGTAGAGGATGATATTGAGGGGTTCACGGGGTTTATGGAGCAATAAACAAAAATTTAAAGGCTTATGTAACGCGATTAAATCCATTATTTTATTCCATTTTCCATGATTTTCACATATATGAAGCTTGTTTATGGGAAAGTAAGGCTAGAAGACTATGGTGTTACAAATCACATCGAAAGAAAATTTTCATTGAAAAGACAAATAGCAAACTTAACAAAGTCATATTTAGATATATAATTAACAATGAGGAAACTGAAGTCATAAACTATACATTTACTGTTAATAGTTGTTGAACTTCTTAAAAATGCAACTAATGAGGTGGGAATAGATTTAATATGCTCTGTTATCCTTTGAAATCCACTCAACCTATAAGGGGAAAGAAACCTGTGTTATTGAATTTAATACTAGTAATCACCTTAGGCTAAAAGAGAAACAGTAGCAGTTAAAATATCAGATAGCATTTAAGTTAAAATTTGAACTTTGAACCATGCTTAAATAAAAGTTTAAACTTGTAAGAAAGAAATAGTAATTTATAAACATACCACCATTTATCTAGGTTCATTGGGATGGTCTACCTAAAATATCACTACTTAAAGGTAAATGTCCCTGTTAGAATAAAAAAGAACTGTAAATATTGTTCATTCCTAGAAAAGGGAAGGAAAGTGCGTTATATGCCTGCTGTTGCAATGTGGACAATAAGACAGCAACTTGTGTGTAAACTTCATCTTACACTTGCTGGGCCATCTGAGCTTGCTCTTGCTGCAACTTCCATTCAAATTCTTCTTGCATTTTTGTTCCATTTCTTTGTACTCTTATGCCATATGGGCACGATCCTCCTCCCATTTTCGTTCCGCTTCTTCCCAAACTTGTTTTATTGCGGATGACACCCTATAGTCCACGTCAACTTGGTTAACAAGACTCTTTTTTGGAAGTTTCTTTCCATAACCCTTCCCATGAACAAACCCTAACTGTGCACCCAGTACAATAGATAAAATCTCATCTTCAGTCATGCTAGATTCAACTTCAGATGATTGTTGCCAAAGAACTAGTTCATGTAAGCAACCCTTCAGTTTAAGCAACAAATTAAAAACACATACAATAAACTATAATTAAACAAAAATAAAAAAGTGAACAATGTTGAAAAGTTACGTGAATCTCCTCTGACTTGGGATCAACCCACTTTATCTCCCTATCCTATGTCCAACGAGTGTTATGCCTCCCATACCATGTCAGGTCCCGTTGGTTCACCAATAATGAGATCTCTCTAAAATATTTTATAAATAACATTATTTCATCTTATAATAATAGAGAAAATAAAATGGCCATATAGAAGTACAATGGTAAATAAAAAAAGAAAAAGCCATCCTTACTAGACTATGCTCTAGCTCCGCAAAGGACTGCGTGCCACATGTATGCTTGGTTACTTGCTTTCCCCTATGTAGTTTATTTTTATTACTCACTACCTATAATTAGACAAAAACATTTGTTATTGTTTAAAGATAGTTATGAGAATTGCATATAAGTAGGCATGTTCAAACTATACTATAAAACAAGAGTACATTACCTTAGAATCTTCAGTAGCCCAATATTGGAGCAACCACTCCCAATCTATAGGATGCACATCAACCGGTCGAATTGTACACCTATCTTCTTTTGTATCTAAAAATTTGATAAGATTATGTAACTTTGTCTTCTAACTCCTAAACAGTCTCCACAAAGTGCTAAGAGTGAAGTGCTTCATCAACAACTCAACTTGACTCTCTCATTGTTCAAATTTGTCCTATAGACCACATACATAAATAGTTATAGTTACCTATGTAAAGGGTTTAAAATTAAATACTGTTCAATTTGTATAACTATCTATACACAAACATATTACCTTAACCTTTAACCATATAATGTCCCCATATTTTTCTTGTTAAGTAGGCCAATCACCATTTCTAAATAAACAAGTGGTCCGAACCACCCAGCTACAAAAACTAGAGAGCTCTCAAGTGCCATCTCCAACAGCCCACTCAAAGTTTTCAAGGGCGTCAATAACAATCTTTCTACCATGCTTTGTCTTCAAATCAATAGACATGCACTTATATCTCCTTTGGCCTTTCTTAATAATGCTATAAGAAGTTGAATAAGATGGTGGATCATAAAAAACCATTACATATAGATGTGTGTGTGTGTGTGTGTGTGTGTGTACATGTGTTGGGGGAAGGGAAAGTAAACCATAAATAAACAAAATTTGATGGTGGTTATACTTGCACTACTCTAATTTAATGATGGCTATATGGGTGGAGAATCTTCATATTCTTGTTGTGTCATAGATAGTAGTAATGTGGGTGGAGTAGACTTCCTACAATCAGGAACATTCCTTATGACAAGTCTTGGTGGTGATGTCACATCACTTGTGTGGTCACATCTTAACCGACCATTACCATGCGCATTCCCTCTTCCCCCTTCCTCTTACCCTACCACATCCACCACTTGACATTTCTTTCAAAATTGCAAAAATGTGAGATACATTGGTTTGAATCCAAATACTAAGTTGATAAGAAAAACATAAGACAATCTACATGTAAGTACACTACCATAAAGATATTTAATCTAAGATATAGTTAGTATCATCTGTGTCATTTGCATCATCCTCATCAAGTATGTCTTTCCCATCTTTTTCATTAGTGGATACATCTTCATCATTATCATCAATGAATTCATCCACTGCATCAATTACATTCAGCCCACTTGGTCGGGGGTGCTCGCTTAAATAGTTTATTATTTCTAGTTTAATATCATCCCTATAAAGGCAAACCACTAGGTCGATGCCTACATCATTATTAGTAGTCAAATTTACTTCAATTTTAATCTGCTGATAAGCCTCATCACTTAATATTTCCTTATTGTCCCCATCTATGCCATCATCAATCATCTCTGGCATATTAAAGAGGTTATGAGAATTTGTTTTTACAACAACAAGCCAATCTAGGTCACAAATGTCCTCCAAATAAAACACCTGTTCTGCTTGAGATGCCAAGATAAATGGTTCATTTAAGTTTAATGAGATTGAGTGTTAACACTTGTGATTCCATATTTGTCAATCTTGTATCCTTTTCCTAAATGACCCATATTCCACTAATGACATTTGAAGAGATATACTTTCTTATTCCCAATGTATGACAGTTCATATATATCTTTTAAAATACCATAATACTCTTTTGTCTCGTCTGAATCATCACCCCTTACAAGGACTCCATTATTCTACAATCTCCTACCAGAGCCTCAGTCTTAAGTGTGGAATCTAAATCCATTCACCATAAATCTGGAATAATGATGGACCATTTTTGTGGTCTAACTCTAAGAGTCATAAAGTCATCACTTGTATCACCCTTTAAAGTCTCACATTAGGTAGGAAGACCCTGAGTTAGGGCCATATAAGTAGGAGTAGGACTCTCCCCACCAACGAGGCCTTTTCCCAAGTGATGGGAGGAACAAAACTCCACCAGGCCAATACGCCAAGTGGCGTAAAAGGGACAATATCACTAGAGGCTCTATGTGGTGTTTACTATCACAGTTGACCTAGTCGCATGTACAATTCGAGGACGGGTTAGCCCCAAAAGGGTAGAATATAAAATCCCACATGGGTAGGAAGACCCTAGGTTAGGGCCATATAAGTGGGAGTAGGACTATCCCTGCCAACGAGGCCTTTTCCTAAGTGATAAGATGGGCAAAACCCCACTAGGCCAATGTGCAAGGTGCCATAAAGGGGATAATATCACTAAAGGCTCTATATGGTATTTGGTATCAAAACCAGCCTAGCTGCATGTATAACCCGAGGAAGAGTTAGCCCCAAGGGGGTGGAATGTAAAGTCTCACATCGGGTAGGAAGACCCTGGGCTAAGGCCATATAAATAGAAGTGGGACTCTCCCCATTAGAGAGGTCTTTTCCTAAGTGATAGGAGGAACAAAACCCTACCAGGTTAATATATCAAGTGCCGTAATAGGAACAATATCGATGGAGGCTCTGTGTGGTGTTTAGTATCAGAGCTGACTTAACTGCGTGTGTAACCCAAAGACAAGTTGGCCTCAAAAGAGGTAGAATGTAAAAATTCACATCGAGTAGGAAGACCCTGGGTTAGGGCTATATAAGTGGGAGTGGACTCTCTCCACTAGCGAGGCCTTTTCCAAAGTGATGGGAGGAACAAAACCCCACCAAGCCAATGTGTCAGGTGTCGTAACAGGGATAATATTGTTGGAGGTTCTATGTGGTGTTTGGTATCATAGTTGGCCTAGCCGTATGTGCAACTTAAAGATGGGTTAGCCCTAAAAGGGTGAAATGTAAAGTCCTACATCGGATAGGAAGCCCTGGGCTAGGGCTATATAAGTAGGAGTAGGACTCTCTCCACCAGCAAGACCTTTTCCCAAGTGATGGGGGGAACAAAACCCTACTAAGCCAATGTGCTGGGTACTATAATAGGGACAATATCACCAGAGGTTTTGTGTGGTGTTTGGTATCAGAACCAACAGTCCCACTAGCGAGGCCTTTTCTTAAATGATGGGAGTAACAAAACCCTACCAGGCTAATGTGTCAAATGCCATAACAAGGATAATATTGCTGAAGGCCCTGTGTAGACCATTTATAAAATACATTGAAGCCATAACACATTTATAAAACACATTTTATACATATAATGGTACCATGACATATAGAAAATAGCTATACATATTTCTTATGGCATAAACATACATGCACACATCCAAAGACAAGAAAATAACCAAGAATGCATAAGAGAAAGGTTAGAGAGCTACCTTAGAGCCAATGCCACACACTTTTCCATTGAAATATTCCTTTTCCTTCTCAGCCAAGACTTGCTATTGGGTGACCCTTGGTTTCCTTAGCCTAAACACACCAAATGAAGCATATTTAGGTCATGGAAAATAAGTCTTGACTTCTCTTAAGTGCTATACTATGTTACTTTCTCATATGGTTCCATTATACTTTTATATAAGACACAATGAAGCAACTCTTAAAATTCATGATCTTGGCTCCCATTTCCCATTCATTCTAGGTCTCTTAACTTCATTTGGACTCCTTGGAGTCACCATACATTCATTTTAAAGAGCCTAGCTATGAGTTGCTTCTTAATGCCTCATTATGGAGCCTACACCACCACCTCACATTCCATGGCATCTATTTCTTTTTTAAGGCTTCCATGGATGTTCTTCTATCATACTTAGTCTTATTCTAGCCTTAGAACAAATTAAAACATTCTCTAAGTACAAGAAGTGTGCTTGGCCTAGACACACACCATTAATGGCACCCATAGAGTTTGTTTCATTTCTTTTAAGAGATAGCCACTTGTAAGACTTCCTAGGTGTCTTGAGGACTCATTCATGCCCTTAGATAATCTAAATTGCCATTAGGAAGGTTCATATTGGGCAAGGTGCAAGTGAATCCCTAACTTCCATATCTTGAATTCTAAGGCTTTTTAATTAATTCCACTTGCATATTCTTGCTCCTCTCCCTTCTAAACCTTTAACTCAATCATGCTTTAGTCATAATTATATCTCCTTTAGCATCTCCCTAAAGTGGCAAAACCAAAGAGAAGAGAAAACACAAGGAAAGAACAAGCATTTCAATTGATATCTTACCTTATTTGATTCCTTATTCCATAGAGAAAATTATGCTATCAAGAGTTTCCTCAAATTCGTCCCTTCCTTCAAGAGACCAGCCATGAAAATGCTCCTTTCAAAAAGCTAAAACCATTAATAGAAAGGGTTTAAGGAGAGAAAGAAGATTTGTAAATACAAGACCATGAAATTCTATAAATTTTCATACCTATTTTGGCTTCTTTCTCCTTCTCTCTCCTCCTACTTAGGATGCCATACCAGACTTGTGTGGAGCTACTGCAAGTTGGTGGAAATTAAGGAAGAAGGAGGTGTGCCACTTAATAAAGGTGAAAGGGATTTTTTATAACATTTGGCTTTATTTATGTTTTCGCCATTACATTTTGACTATGCCGTTTGAGCTCGTTTTAGATCCTTTTTTAGAACCATCTTCTCCATCATAAAATTTAGATTCTTCAATTTATAAAATACTTTTAGAATCACTCAATTGGGATCTAAAACCTTCCCAAATGAACCGATCAAAATTTAGGTCAATCGACGTTGTAAAACGTCAACTGGAGAGGTTTAAACCATTTTAGGAGTTTCTATGATTTTTAGGGTTTCTAAGAATCCCGGAAAACTCACTTTTCCCATTTTAAAATCTCTCCTATGAAATTTTTAAAAAATGTCTACAATTACAAAAATATCATTATACTTTTAACAATTTTATTAAACCACTCTAGCTCTAATTTTTGGGCACCTTGAGCCTTGGATCCCTATTTTTTATTATTTAGAATTTTTTTTCCAATTTTATTTAGCCTCAAATTGTGACAACATGATTTATTAGTTCCATACTATCATATTGAAAGTTAATCTCACAAGAATTTCTACAATTCTAACAAAAAGGAATAAAAATAATACATCTTATTGCGTTACGTAGGGTCCAAAATTTACATTTCATGCTACGTGGGCCATATGAACCCATCCATATCCTCCTCTATTTAAAATGCACCAATAAAATTCATATGCCTCATAAAATAACTCATGGACCACGGATTTAGAGGTAAAGACCTGAAAAATAACATATTAGTCTCAAGTTCAACTTGATAGATTTCTAGTGCAATTTTGAAAAATCATAACTAAATCTAGAAAAATAAAAATAAGCAATCCATAGCTTTCTAGAAAGCTCTAGATGTTAAATTTATACTAAAAATAATCTTAAGTCATGAAAACATTATTTGGATCATGTTTGATAATAGAAAAGTGATATAGGTCAGATTGCCCAGCGTTTCTAATACAGTTTACAAATATAAAATTCAAAAATTCATAACTAATTCTACAAAGATCCAATTCAGGGAAAATATACCAATTTGAAATCTAAAAATGTTAGCCAAAGGGAAAAAATAATTCTAGACTAATTCAGAAGCCTTCAGACCCTAAAAATGGATGAAACAATAGCTGACATCTGACAGTGCCCCTGATATTGACCTAAAACTTCAAAACATTAGTTCTCCCTCTACAGACCTCCAATTAAGGTGATTCCTATTGGCATAGGTCACTGTGAATGTCTAGTTTCTCCCTGTAAAATTTTATAGCCATTGTACATCATTTAACTAATGAGTGATAAAGGTGAAGCTACTTGCCATTTGTATTGTACCACTATTAAATTGGAAAAATTTTACCAACTTTGGAAATTCACCAAAAATTCTATAGAGTTCCAAATAATATGTGCTTTAAATTTTCAAAAAGCTCTAGACAAGATTTATGTGCATGCTAAATTTCAAGCCAAGAAGATGTCATTTGGTAAAATTTTGACATAGTTCTAGAATTTAGCAAATTTGACACCATATATGGTTCAAAGTCAGTTCAAATGGCTTCTTACATGTTCTAGCACCTCTTTGATAAGTTTGAAAGTAGAAATACATCATATATGAACTACCCAAGTGGTCCAAACCATCATGTATTTCAAATTCACCCTGCTACATACAAGAATGCATAACTACATGCAAGCCACCAAATGTCCAAATCTCACATTCTCATTGATTTGGCTCCAAATTTGATTCACATATCATTCATACATACTTTTATATTTGCCCAAATATTATATATCAAAAATAATATGTACATAGAAATTTTGACATTCTTTTACGTCAAAAAGCATTCAAAACTACACAATTGTCGAGAGATAGCTAATCATGCTCCTTGGCCTCCATCTTTGAGCTCTTGAACTCTACCTAGACAAGATGAGATGGGAGATGGAAGGAGGTGAGATTCATAGAATTTAAATAGCTCATACATTCATTCAAGTAAGCAATCAAGGCCTTTAACATGTCAAGGAGTACAAGTATGCATTCTAACACAAACATAAAGCATTCATTTCAACATTTCCATGCCATAAAGTCATATCAAAGGCAAGAGCAAGCTCTAAGGACTTTTGGTCTTATCTCACCCTATTCTTAGGACTTTTAGATTAGTCTCACCCTTGGTCTAGGGACTTTTGAATCAGTCTCACCCATCTATGAGACTTTTTGACTTTGTCTCACCCATGCCTAGTGACTTTTGGCTTCACCTCGCCCTTTTCAAGGGACTTTTGGCACCACCTCACCCATAAGAGCAATTTTCACAACCAAGTAACATTCAAGAAAACATATTGGTATCAATGTAATAAAGTAATATCATATGGCATGTCTCATAATACAAATACACATACAAGCATCCAAAGGCATGTATATAACCAAGAATGCAAATAAGAAAGAGTGAAGAGCCACCTTGGTGGAAATCCAAGCTTTTAAACTTGACTACCCTCTTCCTTTTTAGTTTTACATCCACAAATAAATAGAGTTTGATTCCTTTGGCCTAGACACAACAAATAAGATCTCATTACACTCTTGAAGCAAGCCAAAGCATTAAACACACACCAAGGGAGCATACTTTGTCTAATAGTGACATCATAGTTCCATTAATGGCCTAATGAAGCAACTAACATAATTCAAGTTCTTGGCTTCATTCTCTTCTCATATCTAGACCTCTTGGTTTCTTTTAGACTCCTTGAAGTCCTCACAAACTCATTTCTAAGAGTCTAGGTGCAAGTTACTTCTTAAAGCTACATTATGAAACCTATTGCCCCATCTCCCAATCTATGGCTTCTAAATTTTTTTTCAAGGCTTCCTCTCACCTTCTTCCATCACATAAAGTCCCAAACTAAGCTTGGAACAATTTAAAATACTCTCTAACCCCTCCATCTGTCCTAGGCTAAGGCAAGCACACAATTTGGGGCCCATGGAGTTTTTGATTTTTTTTTTTATGGGACAGGCACTTAGGAGGCTTCTTAGGGTTCTTAAGGACTCAAACAAACACTCGCATAGGTTAAGAAATTCATGAATCAAATCAGTTTTTACAATATGTTCAAGAGTTCCTCACTTTCCTGTCTTGAAATTCACTTGCTTTCCTTCCAATTTCTTTGGATTTTCTAACTCCCTATGGTTTAAAACCTAAGATTCTCTCTTGTTTTTGGATAAAAACTCCTCCTTCTTGAATGTTCTATTCTTGGCTGTGACACTCAAAAGAAAGTAAAGGAAGAAGAAGCAACAAAAGGAAGAAAACTACCTTGAATCCAAGCTTCTATCAAGAGTCTCTTCCTTTACCTTTGGGCCCTTTTTGAAACTCTAATCTTTCCCTTTTGAACCAAGGCCAAAACAAAACTAAACCATCCATCAAAACTATAAGAAGAGAGAGCAAAGAGAGAAGAACAAGGTTTCAAAAAGGAAGACCACAAAAATTCTTAAATTTTCATACCTTTTCTTAGCTATTGCTTCCTCCTTTTATCCTTCTCCTTGTGCAACTAGTTTGGATTTTGGACGAAGCAAGTTGGTTAGAAGAAGTAAGGGAGTGAGATGCCTAAATAAAAGAAGATTCAAGAAACAATTGATCCAAAAAATGACATTTACGTCTCGCGTTTGTGACATTTTCATTTTAGCTTTGTTTTAGATCCTTTTTTAGAACTATTTTTTCTATCATAAAATTTAGGTCTTCAAACTTATAAAATATTTTTGGAATCACTCAATTTGGAGGTAAAATCTTCCTAACCAAAACGATCAGAGTTTAAGTCAACCAACATTCAAAACCACACACTGAAGGGGTTTTAACTGTTCTAGTGCTTCTCATGATTTTCAAGGCCTCTAAGAACCCCAAAAAGCTTAAATTTTTCATTTAAAGAGCCCTCTTATGAGTTTTCTAAAAAGTGATAGTATTTACGAAAATTCCACTAGAATTTTAGCAAATTTTTTGAACCACTCCGGCTTTAGTTTCTAGGCAACTCAAGATCAAATCCTCATTTTTTATTATTTAAAATTTTATCAAATTTTATTTGGCGTTAAATCATTTACCTCAGGATACTTGCTTTTCAAACTGACTTATTACGGTGTTTTTACAAAATACCGATTGTTACATTTCTTCCTCCTAAATAAATTTCGTCCTCGAAATTTAAATATATAAGTGCATAGATACATGCCTTAGGAGAATAGTTCTAGATATTTCTATCTCATCTCATCTTCCAATTCCCAGGTTACCTCTTTAGATGTTAGATCTCTCCAGACCACTTTCACCAGAGGAATGTTCTTACTTCTCAATTGTTTTAGCTTTGCATCCACAATTCTCTCCAGTGTCACTACATAGGAAAGGTTTTCCTATAATTGAATATGTTCATATTGTATGACATGCAAGGGGTCTGGTAAGAACTTTTTTAGTTGTGAGACATGAAAAACATTATAGACTTAGGCTAGGTTTGGAGGTAGGGCTACACGGTAAGCCACGGGTCTAATTTTCTCACGGATTTCAAATGAACCAATATACCTAGGATTGAGCTTCTTTACCCTCATAGACTAACCTACTCCAGTCACTAGAGACACTCGGATGAATACATGGTCTCCCATCTCAAACTTTAACAAGCTCATTATCTTATCAGCGTAGTTTTTTTACGTACTTTAAGCCGTAAGAAGTTTCTTTCTAATTAATTCTATCTGTTAGGTGATCTGGTCCACTATCTCAGGTCCTATCAAACTCTTCTCACTTAGTTTAACCCAACACAAAAAGGATCTATACTTTCTCCCATATATAGTCTTATAAAAGGCCATCTGAATACTAGAATGGTAACTGTTATTATATATAAATTTTGCTAATGGTACACATCCTAATTACCCTTCATCTTTAACACACATACCCTCAACATGTTCTTAAGGGTTTGGATGGTCTTCTCGATCTGATCATCTATCTGGTGGTGATAAGCAGTACTGAACTGCAACTTGATTTCTAAGGCATGTTGTAATAACCACTAAAAGTTCAATGTGAACCTAGAATTTGTATCTAATACTATGCTACTGGATACTCCGTGAAGTCACAATGTTTCTCTTATATACAACTGGACTAATTTATCTAGTGTGTAAGTAGCTCTAATAGCTAAAAATGTGCAGATTTCGTCAGTCTATCCATAATTACCTAGATAGCATCGTGTCCAGAGGATGTTCTGAATAACCCCATAATAAATTCCATAGCTATACTATACTACTTCCACTTAGGGATATCCAAGGGTTGTAGCAACTTAGCTTATTTTTTGGTGTTCTATCTTCACCTTCTAACACACTAGGCATTTAGCCATGTAATTAGTTACATCATTTTTTATTCCTGACCACCAAAAAATTCTTTTCAAATTCTGATACATCTTGGTGGCACTTTGGTGGATAGTATACCTGCTTTTATATGCCTCTTTTAGATTTCTCTCTCTCAATTCATTTCTATTAGGCATACAAATTCTATCTCGGTACACTATCAAACCATTCTCAGATACTCAAAAATCTAGGGTCCTATCCTGAGAAATTTCACTCCTGATCTGTCTTAAGAACTCATCCTTTCTTTGGGCATCTATAATCTGGGTTCTCAACTTATTTTCAATTCGAATCTCACTCAGATATAATTTACTTAATACCACTTGATAGGAAAGGTTCAAGTTTCTAAATTTCTCTAAGAGCTCTTACTTATTAATCATCATATGGGATGCATGGATGGACTTCCTACTCAGGGTGTTCGCCACCATATTGGCTTTACCTGGATGAAATTTCAACACATAATCATAATCCTTCAAGAATTCTATCCATCTCCTCTATCTCATGTTTAGTTCCTTTTGATTAAACAAATATTTCAGACTCTTGTAGTCACTAGAAATTTTTATGGTTGCACCATACAAATAGTGCCTCTAGATTTTACGAGCAAACAATACAATGATTAACTTTAGGTCATGTGTAGGATAATTCTTCTCATGAGGCCTCAACTGCCTAGAGGTATATGTCACTACTTTATCCTACTACATCAACACATAATTTAACCTTTTTCTTGAGGCATCACTATAAACCATAAAGGGTTCTCTAGGGTCAAGGATAATCAATACAGAGGTAGTGGTCAATCGGAGTTTCAACTCCTAGAAATTCCTCTCACATCTATCATCCCACACGAAGGGTGTCTCTTTCCTAGTCAACCTCGTAAATGGTAAGGCTATTTGAAAAAAGTACTGAATGAATCATTTATAATATCCTGCCAAACCTAGAAAACTCCTAACCTCAGTGATAGTCATAAGTCTATCCTACTGTAACATAGCCTCTACTTTATGGGGATCTACCGCAACCCCTTCTTGAGATATCACATGACTTAAGAATTTCATTTCGGTTAGCCAAAATTCACATTTACTAAGTTTGGCATACAACCTCTTATCTCTTAAGGTCTCTAAAACTAGTCTCAGATGCCTCTCATGCTCCTCAAAAGATTTAGAGTATACTAGGATGTCATTAATAAAGGCTACTATAAACTTATTCAAATACAGTCTGAATATCATGTTCATGTAATCCATGAACACTGCGTTCATATTCGTCAGCCCAAATGGCATCACAAGGAACTCATAGTGCCCATATCTAATTCTAAAGGCCGTCTTTAGGACGTTTTCAGCTCTCACTCTTAATTACTAGTACCCAGATCTAAGGTCTATCTTAGATAACATAAATGCCTCAGCTAATTGGTTTAATAAATCATCTATTATAGGAAAGGGATACTTATTCTTGATGGTAATCTTATTCAACTTTCTGTAATCTATACACAATCTTAAATTACCATCCTTCTTCTTCACAAATAACACTGGACCTCTCTAGGGTGAAACACTAGGGCATATGAACCCTTTTTCTAATAACTCCTTTATTTGCCTTTTCAACTTAGCAAGCTCGGTGGGAGCCATCCTATAAGGAGCCTTGAACACCAATATAACCCAGGCACTATGTTTATAGGGAATTTTATCTTTCTCTCAGGGGATAGACCACTAAAATCAAAATCTTTAAGGAAAACCTCCGAGAATTCCCTGATAATGGAATCTCTTTTATCCCTTCCTCTACCTCAGCTTGAATAAAAAAAAGACTAAAAACCCCTGACATCTATGCTCTAAGTATCTCTCAGCCTAGGCAGTAGTCATAAAGAATAACTCAGCTCCTACCCTAGGTATGGTCCTACAAGTAGGTACAGATATAGTTTGGTGTTCACAATCAAGCACAGCGTTATTGGCAATCATCCAGTGCGTACCAATAATTAAATTAATATCATGGAAGGGCATACAAATTAAATCAACAGTGGTATGGCAATGATTAAACTGAACAATGACATTCAAACAGGCATGGAAAGTAACCATGTGACCTCTAGTGGGTGTGGTAACAGATAAATCAAATGGTAAAGCACTAACGATTAGACCCAATCGTCTCACACAATCATAGGATATAAATGAGTAACTGGTACTCGAATCAAATATAACAATTATAAAAAAGCCATTCACTATAAGCGTATATTGGACCAAACTAAGGGACATGCTGGCCTCCTGCTGAGTGAGGGCAAACACTCTGCCCTAGGTCTGTAGTCTGAGTGGAGGCACTGTATCTATCTGAGGCAATTCCTGGCAATGTGTCCTGACTTCCTACACTTGAAACATGTCACTATGGATGGCTGGGCTCTAAGAGGCAGTGCTCTCTTCCCTTTCTGTGGCCTTCTGTTCCATTGCACCCTACTTCTCTTCTTACTGCTAAGTGTGGCACTAGAACCCTTCTCAGGTCTTGGTCTCTTCAGTTCTGGAGCCCCCTTCTGACTAGATGAAGTCGCAGCAGGCATGATAGTTTGCAAATTCTACTCAATCACCCTGCTGACCTACAAGGTTATTGAAGTTCCTGATTCACTATGAAGTAACTCCGTTGCTAATCAAGGGCTTCAACCCAGTCTCAAACTGCTCACATCTCCAAGGCTCATCATCATGTCTCTAGAGGTAGGAGGAATATTGAGATAACTCAATAAATTTGGTTATGTACTGGTCTACAGTCACCTCAATCAAGCAAGAGCAAAACTTCTCAATTATCAACTCACTCCATAACTACAAAAGCCAAGGTAGGAGTGTTCAAACCTAAGGCTTTACTTACTCACACAGAACCATCCTCAATAGCAGAAACTTTACAAGTTCCTAAATGACACCAAGCCATGTTAGAGGACTACAAAGCTTGGTAGAAAAATAAAATAGGGTCTTTTGTACCATTACTACATGGTAGAATAGCAATGGGATGTAAGTGGTTGTATAGAATCAAACACAATCCAAATGGCACTATTCAAAAATATAAAGCAAGATTAGCTGCTAAAGGCTTTCATTAAGGAAGGACTTTGACTATACAAAATCTTTTAGCCCTATGTTAAACCTATTATAATTATAATAGTTCTTACTTTAGCCATGGCAAGAGACTAGTAAATACATCAAGTTGATGTGAATAATACATTCTTAAATGGGGTGCTACATGAAGAACTATATATGAAGCAGCCTAGCTGATTTGAAAGTTTAGAAAAGTGTTTAATACTATACAAGGCCTTATATGGCTCAAACAAGCTCCATATGCCTGGTTTGACAAGCTCAATAGAACACTTTGCAAGTTTGGTTTTTATGCTAGCAAATGTGATCACTCTCTCTTCATTAGGTCCATATCTCAAAGTCTTACTTATGTACTAGTGTATGTGAATGATATAATTATCATTGGCACTTCCTAAAGTGATATTACCATCTTTATTTCTCAGCTCAATTCAAAATTTTCACTTAAAAATTTTGGTCCTCTTCACTATTTTCCAAGTTTTGAGTTAAGAAGTCAATAAATGGCGGCCTACATCTTCTCAAACTACGTATATTAAAGACATATTGTGCAAAGCAAATATGAGATCAAGTCAAGGGATTTCAACTCCAATGCCTATGTTGGACATAAACTATCCAAGTTTGGGGAGGATAATTTCAAAGATCCAAAATTGCACAAGTTTATTGTTTGGAATTCTACAGTACACTACAATAACAAAGCCTGAACTTTCCTATGCAAGGGATAAGGTCTGCCAACATATGCAACATCCCCTTGATTCTCACTAGAAAATTGTGAAGAGAATTTTAAAATACCTCAATGGTTCTCTTACTCAAGGTTTAGTTATGCAGAAGTCCAAGAATCTCAACATTATAGCACTTTGTGATGCAAATTGGACTTCTAATCTTGATGATAGAAGGAGTACTACAGGGTATTGTGTCTTGCTAAGTTCAAACCTAGTGTCTCAGTCTTCCAAAAAGCAAGCTATTGTTTCTAGATCATCTACTAAGGTAGAATATAGAAGGATTGCCAATGTTATCGTAGAAGTCACTTGGTTAATGTCTCTCTTAAATGAACTTTGTGTTTCCAAGCTTCCAATTCCCATTATCCTATGTGATAATCAAAGTTCTATGATTATGACAGCTAATCCATTCTTGTATTGTAGAACCAAACATGGGGAATTGGACTTGCATTTTGTTCGAGAGAAAGCTATAACGAAGGAAATTCTAGTCCATATTCCAGCATATGATCAAGTTGCATATGGTTTTACTAAGTCTATCTCCAAATTGAAGTTTCATGAATTCAAACACAAGCTACAGGTTTCTGATTCAGAAAAACTTAACTTGCAGTAGAGTGACAAGAACAGACAAAGGAAGCTCACCTTGCAGGAGAGTATTAGATGATGAAGTGAAGCTGAGTTTAGAGCAGAGTATTAGAGGTAGTTAGATTTGTAATGAGTTGGTTGGACCAGAATTAATTATTAGCTATACAGGTTGTTTAAAACTTTGTTTATGTTAGCAACTATATATATATATATATATATATTTGTATATGTGTGTATATATATATATATTCTCCTTCCTTTGTATTAACAAGTTATCAATAATATTTTCCCTCATTACACAACACTTTTCTCGCTTTCTTCTTCTTCTCTAAATCCTTTTGATCTTACTTAAGTTTGTAGTTGAGTCTAACTGCAAATGTCACTTTGCAACTTATCTTAATTTTAGGACAACGGAATAATTATACAATCCTACATACCTTATCTTAATTTCTCATGTTATTTTGTAGTTCCCAGTATTTCTCATTTAATAAATTTATCTATTGGAAGTTCATTGCGTCCATGGTTCTTCGATGAATTCTTATTGACAATATGATCATTGGGATGAAAGCTGATATAACATAAACAACATATTTTTTTATGAAGAAAAAAGAAGTTTAACTATACTTGGACTGAGAATATATATATATATATATATCTATAGCATTTGGGTCATTTTTTCATAATTTTCTATTTACTGTATATAAGAAAATGACTTAAATACCTATACATCAATTATATTTTTACAAGGAAATGACTTAAATGCTCCTTTATTTTTTGTCTTTTAAGCGAAAAAAAAGGGTTTTTGGTCTAAATCGTAAATGTGGAGATTGCTAATCTTTAAAATTTATTTCAAATTCACTAAATTACTATAGTTTAGCACAAATTCATACAAAATTAATCTATATAAAAATAACACAAGTCAAGCTCACGCATTATAAGTTGGACTTTTGTGATTAAAAAACAGTTGGGCCTTGCCTGTTAACAGATATTGTGAAGTGTCTAAGTTGTTTTCCAACAGAAAGCGTCTTGCTCCACATGTCCGCGTTTGTGCCTGTATGTATGTGCTACATGGTATGAAAGTGTATTGAACTTGAATATGCTTTATGTATTTATTGGTACGATAAGGGTGTTTTTTTGGTTCAAGTTACATTCTCTGATAGGTAATTTTAAAAAAAAACTCTTTTTATTGGTGTAATTAGTTAAGATTTTTCTTCTAAAATATTCTCAGAAGATTAAACATAAGTTGATAAAGAAAGATATTATCTTTTCTTACTAACAAACTAATATTTTTGCATTGAATGTGCTTTTATAAACTAATTGAAAATTTTTCAATAGGGTTTTCTTTGAGTTATCTTTTCATGCCAATTTCTTCTCTGTCTATCTTATTTTGCTTTTTCCTTCTTTCTCTCTCTTTAAAGTTGCTTTCCTTTTGTTTTTCTTTCCTGGAGATGGTTAAATCATGAGAATTTTATAACAAAGATGGATGAAAGATGAACAATTTCTGTAGATCAAGATTTTAAAAGAACACAACTAGAATTTAGGGCGGGGAAAATGAGAAAATAAAAATAAAAATTTGGCCAACAAATCCTCCCTCATGTCAAAAAGAATTTGTTAAAAAGAAAAAAAAAAAGAATTGGGGCCTATTATGACTCACCTGGTGGGCCCTACCTCCCTTCTCATTTTCTCTCTCCTACATGATTCTCTCTTATATAAAAAAAGATAAAAATTCAAAAGTTTGACACGAGAGAAGAACATGTTTAAAAGTAGAAAAAAAAAAAAAAAACAATGAAAAATTGGTTTGAGAGAGAAGAACATATCTAAAAGTGGATGATATTACGAAGATATGTTGGCTTGTGAGAGAGAGATAGATCTTTCTTATAAAAATACTTAATGCCCATCACATTTTTTGTTTTTATTAAACAATGGCAATTGTATCCATAATTTCCTTTAACAAAATATAAATCAAACAAAATCATACTTAAAAATCAAGTCATCTCAATAATATCTATATTATCCTTTTAAACATAGCACACTCAAACCAAAAAAGAGAAAATTTCTAAACGACCAAAATTCTTTATGGCTTTAAGCATAATATATTAGTATAGTATATTGTTAGGGACACTTAAAAGTGGGTGGGTTGGGATGGCGCAATCATTTTGGGTTGGAGAGAAGAGATTTCTTTTTAAATAAATAAATTACGGGTTGCAAATAATCTTGCAATCAAGCCGACCTTTTTAGGTGAGGTAAGTAGGTCAATCCATTGGATTGACTCACTTTATGGGTCTAAAGATAAATATCTTTAATTAAATTAAATTTAACATTTAAGATTATTGTAATGAAATTAATAAATTAAAGAGAGGATTGCAATTTTTTATAAATTGAGAATGATATTATAATTGAAAACAAATTTAATAATGTATATAAATATAATTACTCATAAAATAAATTACATAATCAAATATTTTATCAAAAAATTTATATAATTAAAATAATTTACGTAATCATAGTTTTTGAAACATGTACATTTGGTTTTCTAATATCTAGTTATAAAATATTTATAAAGTGTATTAACAGGAAAAAAATATCATAAAATGTAAATATTTAATTTTAGAGAAAGTAAAGTTATATGGTTTAAATATATTATCAAATATAATTTCCTAAGAAAAGAAAGGTTACAAACATCAGTCAGCTGACAGTTTAGGTAAATAACAGGCTTCAGAATTTACATTCTTTTTTCAATGAATGTTAGTTTAATTACAATTTGAACTCAGAATATTCAATATCGGAGGCCAGTGAAGTTTCAGGGAACCAAATTCATAATTTACATATGATCAAAAAGGAGAAATTACATTTTTGCTCACCTTAATTTTACCCCTAACAACAATGTCTTCTTTAATTTTAAAAAGATAACAATCGACTTTTCAATCATTAGTTCTACTGCAATAAGTTCTTTATTATCTAAATTTAAAATTTTTTAACAATGTAAAATTATTTTTAAAAAAAAAACTATCATTTTATTTAATATCCTGCTTTTCATCTTCTCCAAAGTATCTTCTCTGCATGGATAGTTCATCCAGAAATGCAGCTTCCGCTTGTGTCCGTACCATTCCTGGCCGTGTGATTCAATGCCTTAAGGCAAAAACTCATCCCATTGAGACTCAGACAAAGCTTCTAGACGAAGACCAGCCATGCCAAGCTATATTAGAAAACACGATCACATGGACAGTACTCAGACAAAGGAGAGCTTGTAGAAAACATCGTGGCCCTTCAATTGACGCAACACTTCAAAACAAAACTACACTTGTTCACCTACTTTTGTTCCCCCACTCGGCATTTGAATGGTTTAACAACTGGTGCTAGGAGATGGATCGTACTAATTTTTTTCTAAATTTGATTAGTAAATTGACACTATCAAATTTATGAGAGGATTCTCTTGTACTCAAAAACTCCTTATCAATCATTGAGAGTGACATAGGGGATAAGTCTAACAGCGTTACTTGTGGAGCTCGACATTCATTATGTCACTTTTTCTTTTACGAAAAGAAAAAAAATCTAGACTCATCAATTTAAAGAAAGATATACACAAAATATATAAAATTTATTATTTCAATTAGTCTTATATATTCAAATGACATCCGCTATTTAAGTAGATCCTATGTCTATCTTTTCTTAAAATTAATATAATTAATTTTAAAGAAGAATTGAGAGAATCCAAACCCGTTTGCACCAACAGCATGGTAAGCCTTGGAAAGATGAGGAAGAGGATAATTAAACAATAGAAAGGATATTTTCAGAAGTTTATATAGTTAAAATTTTCAAATTTAGAAGATAAGATACTTATTGCAATATGATTAAAAACACGTTTGGATTGTCCACTACTCAAGCTAAAGCAATTTGCATCATCTAGATACATATATGATGGTTCAGATTTTTTTTTATTATATTTTTAATTCTAGCAATCTTTTTTTTTTATTTCAAAAAATTCAACACGTAAGATGAAAACACTCTTCTGACTTTTAGAATAGATATAGATGGTCTAGATTTTAATTTTTTAATTTCAATACATTTTTTATATTTATATTTCTTAATTTTGAAAGAAGTAAAACATAGGGTAAAAACAATTTTTCAACTTCTATCAGACAAATAATATTATCTATTAAAAGTTAAAAAAAATTCATCTTATATTTTGTTTTCTTTAAAATAAAAGTAAATAAATTGCTAGAATTAAAAAAGTAATAAAAAATAAAAATTAGGTGCTTCACCGAGCAACAGACAATCTAAACACATTAAGGAGTAGACTTTTGTATAATTTCTTATATATTTATTATCAAGTTTTTAAATAAAATTATAATATATGTAAAAAAATTTAATCATATAATATTAAGTTGTATAAACTATATGCTTATCTATAAAATTATACACTTATTATATTATTATTAGAAAATAATATACTTGTTATATTTTAATTAAAAATTTTAATAGTAAAAATATAAAGAATTATATATAATTTTTTTAAAATTAATATATTAGAGAATAAATTGTTATTTTTAAAAAATTAGAGAAAATATTATAGTTGAATACAAAAACTAACGTGGATAAAAGGATTTTCCCGGTGAATTAACTTTAAGTTGGGTTGGAGTGTTTGACCGCATTTATAGACAGCACATGACACGAGCACTGAGCAGGACATATATGCTTCTCTGCTTATTTGACCATTCCCTTTATTTCCCTGTTTCTTACTTTTCAGTTTTCACCCTTCAAAACACACCCAAGAAAGAAGGAAAAAATTACAAAATAATACATTCATATATGCAGTTTTCAAAAAATAAGATTTTTTTAACATTTTCTTATTTTTTTTCAATAAAAGGTCTGACTTGATTAATAATTAAAGAAATAGAAGATCTGATCCCACAATTTAAAATTTTAAGTTCTTATATATTAGGACTAGAATTGTTGTTATTAGGGTGGTTCAGAATTGATTTCATCCAATTTCAATCAAAATCACTCAAACTAATACAATTAAAGTCGATCAAAATTAATGTACCAAAAATTTGATCACAATTAATTTTTAATCAAATAATTAATTGGTCAGAATTTTTTTCAAAACCAATTTATTTGATTCGCATGTTAGACTATTACTTTATTAAAACATAAATAGAATCAAATTGAACCAAACTAATTTTATTACCAATTTAAGTAGTTTATATCATATGTGATTATTTATTGTTTATTAATTTGTTTTAATTAAATAATTCTCAACGGTCTCTCTATTTGTTTCTCTTTTTTTTTTTTGAGAAATTTTTAGTGTAATATAATATTTGAAACGTAAAATTTTAAATTTTAAAATGCATTACAATAGTATATTTTAAAAGAAATTGACCATTTGATCTAATTTTGATAAGAAGAAGGGCAGAAACTTTTGGGACAACTTATATTATTATATTATATGCCCACAATATGCACGTCTCGCTCTCCAAATCATGGACTTCCAAACTTGCTCTCCAAGTCGCGAACTTCCAAAGAAACTGAATATAAAATTTAAAAAAAAAAAAGGTTGGTTAAAATTTGGATGTTTACATTTTGGTCCCAAAAAAAGGTTGGTCAAAATTTGGATGTTTGCATTTTGGTCCACCTAATCCCAATATTCCATCCCAGTAACCATTATATATATTAGTCCCATTATGCATCAACAAAATGTGCATTATCATAAGAATTTAAATATAGATATATGTATATATATATATATGGTATTTATACACAGATTGCCTTAGAAGCCCTATATAGGATACGGGCTAACGAATTAGGCCTACCATGTCCAAAATCCAAATATTAAGGAAGAGAGGTTGTGAATGAAAGAAGAAACGTGACATCATGAAAACTGAAAAGTGTGTTGTACATCCGGTTGTTGTGGTGTCAGCTATTTATTAAACTGTAATAATATGTATAAATAATTCTTTAACAAATTTAATTATGTAACACTCAGTTATACAAAAAACTTTCTTATTATATTATTATTGAAAATTTTGATAAAAAAATATAAACAATTGTGTATAAATTTCTTCTTAATGTAATCTGGTAAGGAAAAGCAGAAAAAACAATTTGTTTGGGTGAGAGTGGTGACTGTCTTGAAGGGTCAGGATCCTCTGAAGTCCACTTCAGGTGAAGTGGAGAGAGAGAAAGAGAGGGAGGTGTGGGCCCCACATTGTGTGGGACCCACATGTCAGATGTGGGGCCCATACCTCCCTCTCTTTCTCTCTCTCCACTTCACCTGAAGTGGACTTCAGAGGATCTGCTTCCCTGTCTTGAACTATACGATGTCTGAACTCAGAGAAGGGACCTAGGATTTTGGACTCCAAGCGTAGTAACTCCAAACCTATTCATTCCATTTACTTGTACTTCAAACCTCTATTTGTTATTCTTCTTCTCATCTAAAAATGCTACACCTCATCTCCACTACCTCTGGCTACCATCGCCTTACTTTTTCGGCACGGTGGCCTCTCATAATGGTTGTAACATTGTCTCTCTCTTTCCCTTACTTTTTCTTGCTCGTTTTCAGCCATAACTATAGGTGTGAAGGGTAAGTTTCCTCTTTCATTCTCTATCTTCTTCCTTCTATCTTCCTCCCCTTTTACTCATAATTGAAGTTTGGTTATGGTTAAAGCTCTTCATTCTTCATTTTGACTGTGAAAGAGCTTTAGATTTGCGGTTTTCTTACTAAAGCTTCAAAGTGTCAAATTTACACTTCAATCTTTGTCCCACAAGCTTGTGAAGATAAAATCTTGGCTTAATTTGAATTATGGGAATCTATTGTAAAATACCTAGGCTTAGGGTTAATTGTAGAATGGGAAAAACAAGGATGTAAATGTGAGGATTTTCATGTGATTGATTAATTTGCTGCTTGTTGGTCTCTTAGAAATTGATTCCTATTAAGATTATGTTTGGAGAAGGATTCAAATGTAAATGTAACCCTTATACAATAATGTGTTAGGAGTGCACACCAAATGCTTTTTAAAATGCTTGAAATGGCATGAATAATAATTAAAGATGTTGGCTAGTCATTTATAATTGTAATTCTTACTCATCTTTAATTCATATGAAACTTATCCTCTTGTTTAACTTTCAATTGCTAAAGTGGTATTCTTTAATCTTTGTTAGAATTCTTAGATGATGTTTTCATTAAGAATAAGAGTTAGCTCATGGAATGGGAAACCCACTCAACAAGTGATGCAACTAAGGAAGTAGCATAATGATACTTGGAAATTAAAATAACCCTCAAGGAGTAAGAGTGTCTCTTAGAAGGACAAATATAGTTATATATGTAGTTGCGGATGTTGGGATAGTTGATTTAATGGTTTACTTTCCCTTCTCTACTATTAAAAATTTTTGGTTGTAAGCCCACTTGTAAGTTAGGGATGCTGGAAGTAGAAATTGGTCTAAGTAAAGATAAGAAACTACTAAAGTAATAAAAGAATGGGTTGATAGGGTCATTAAACTTTGCTAAGGTGAAAAGTCATAGAAGACCTCTAGCCTTATGAATTACTTGAGAATTTGCATTGATTAAAAAATTAGTATGGATTTAAGGGCTAGATTGATTAGTGAATAATTTGCTAGGCAAATTACTAATTAAGTAATGGAGTTGATTTGATAGTGAGATCATATCTTGTTATATGGTAATAATAGAAAGTTAATTATGATTCTTATATATTAAAGTATAGGTTTAATGGGTAAAGTCGTGTTCCAATTGTACCATAAGTCAAATTGTGATAGTAATTGTATTACAAATATTTTTAAGAACCTTTAGCGACGAATATCTAGATGATTGTGAAGAAGTGATGGTGAATGCTGCTAAGACTTGGTTGATCAACGAATAGATAACATCTCACTTCACATATACCTTTCTATGTTATGTCCTATGATCAAATTTCAACAATCATATTTCTTTTCATTATGTGATGATTAAGATATTCATTACTAGATTTCTTCAAAATGTTGATGCTCATTTTAATTGAAGAATAAAATATCTATTTACTCTATTTTTATGAATTATTAGCTATTGGTATAATGTTTACCCATATTGCATTTTTATTATTGTGAGAAATGTCATGGTTTCTTAAATCTTTAATTTTAATCGCATTAGCATTCAATTAAAAAATATTTTAGTCATACTAAAAGTCTTAATTTATAAGTTGATGTCATATGTATAGAATCAATAAGAGAGATCTTGATAAATTTTATAAATCCTTGATGATTTTTGAATGAGAAAAATGTTTAAATACCAATTGAATTAAAGTAATTCCTTACTTAATGCTAATGTTTTTAGTAAGAGACTAAAAATAGAACATAGTTGTTGACAGCAATCTTGTTCGCCTTTAACATGCCTTGGCTCATATCCAACTAACATAGAGTATAGGAGACGCTAGCCTCGTATGACAATCATCACACATGGAATAGAGGGATGACATTTTACATTTTACATAGGCCTTGGGTCTACAACAGATTGGTTTTTTACCTACATGGGCTCTATGCCCATGATGACTATACCATTTTGAAAAAAAAAATCCTTCCAAAGAAAAAGATTTCAAAATAATTAGTTTTGAAAACTCACATATGTAGATTTTAGAAGTTTAAAGGGTTTTCAAGAAAATAGTTTTCATTCTTTATACCAACTTGAAACTATGTGATTTTTATGTCTTTATATATTTCTCCTATTTAAATTTCTTCATGAATAACCATTATAGATATTGTAAAGTATGATTTTAAGTTTTAAAAACTCTTACAAGGTGTTTCGTAAGTTGTCTTACCCATTTGCTTAATTAACTATGTATGTAAATTTATTTATTCATCTATTAAAATACAGAATATTATTTATTTGTTGAATATTTAGTATTTCAAAGAATAGAGTTGAATCAAGATCTTCTTTAATAGGGTAAACCAACATTCATTAAGTAAGCCCTACATTATATTGAGTAGGCAACTATATGTTGTTGATTTGTCTAAATTGTTTGTAATTTAGTTGAAACTCCACAAAATTCATAGGCAAGATCTCCACTCTATTGTAGATGATATAGCTAATAGTGATTAAGAACAAAACTCTTATCTATTTAATTGTTGCACTGAGTTATTGTAAAAATTTCATGATATTCTATTTTCAAAGGACACTCTACTAAAATTTTTATAAAGTAATAAGATCAAATAAATCTTGAGATGAAAGGATTTAATTTAAATGATTTAATATTTTTCTTGTTAATAATTCAGCATAATAAGACAATTTTTTTCTAGATTTTTAGGTGTGACATAACAAAACAACCAAAAAGAATACAAAACAATGAAGACCATCTTAGAATGACATTGCCAATCACCGGAGCCCCTAATAATCCAAAGTCAAACCCAATAAAATTCTAAAAAAGAAAAAGAATCTCTCTCTAAACTTGTTTAGCCTATAACGCATTAGCGGACTTGAAGGCAAGTGATATGGTGTCTTACATGTCTCACAATATATATTTTTAAAATAATTATTTAATTATTTTTATTCATATTAAAAATAAAAATATAATCTTATAATTGTCGTATTAAAAGCAAAACTACAATTTTATGTTATATTAAAAAATTAATATTTTTGACAGAAAATAATTAAAAATTTTAAATATATATCAAAATATTAAAAATTTGAATATAATTTTTTAATTAAAAAGAACATAGAATTTAATTGAGTTAAATTTCAAGAAAAATTAAAAACAATTTATTCAAATATTAAATCAAAGCCCGTGAAATTGATTATTACTAGAACCATAAATGCGGATACTCAATTGTGGTTAAATAGAAGTCTGAAACTGAAGTTTGTCCTTGTCGGGAATCATAGAGAATGCACATCTGTAATTTACTCCACAAGACAGATACAACAATAGGTATTATTATTGATTTGTTTTTTTGAAAAAAATATATCACTAAATTTCTTTTATGGAAAATATATATTACTAAATTGTGCGGGGTCTAATGGTACCTCTGATATTGATCCTCCCTAGAAAATTTTGACACTCAAATATAATTTATTTATTTATTTGTTCAAATTGCCAGGTGAGTTTCGTGAAAATGCAAATTTAATTATTTTTTTTGAGCAATATAACATAATGTCAAATGCTTTTTTTTTTCCTGAAGCAAGCATATAATATATAATTCTAATTTTTTTTGTGTAATCATACACTTAGATTAAATTAAATTTAAAATAAACTATAATTAGTTTTTATTAATAGCAAAAGAAAAAAAATCATATATCATTATAGCCTAAAGATGACAATTTTGACTCGTTCCAACTCAACCTATCTCAATTTGTTTGAAATAAGTAATTCAACATTTAATTGGGCATCAGGATAAATGTAAAAAAAAAATCTAAATAAAAATGTTCGAAGCGACGTTGGACATACATCCTTTAGTTTGTTCCCCACTCTCAACTTGTCTTCGTAACATATATATATATATATATATATAGATTATTTTTTATCAAAAGGCTTCAGTATTTTATTATTTGATTAATTATTTAATTTTATTAAAATTTTAACATAAAATTCTATAATCATTAACTAAAAAGTAAAATTGTCAATTTTATCATCTTATTTTTTTATTTTGTCTATATTTTTAAAATTAGATCAATTATTAAACTGATAAAATTATTAATTTATGATTTATTAGTTTAACTGTGATTAAATTATGTCAAATCGGTAATAATTAAATAATATATTCTACTTTATATATTAAAAGTTTAAGATAATAAATAATAATAAATAAATAAATATTAATAAATTTTAAACACATGTTATAACTAATATACATAAAAATAAATTAAACATAACATAATATTTAACTTTTAATTTGTTTAAAATATGTTTACATAATTTTAATAAAAATTATATAAATTTTATTTTTATTCCTTATGTATTATATTAAAACTTTATAATTAAATGCAAGACAATAAAAATGATTTAATAAATAAGATGTGGTTTGGCATATTAAATATATTAAATATTACATATTGTATGACGATATGAGCAAGGCGCCCGTCATGTTGGAGGAGGATGGAGGTTTGAGCCGTGGCATGTACAATTTTGCTAAATAATATGAGCAAGGTGTGGATTGGTTTAACCGTGAATTTGGAGTCAATTTTTACCAAAGATTGACTACTTCAATCTATTCTTGACCAAATTTTATGACAATAAATATATTAATTTCAATGTTATATATAAAAGATTTTTGTAAAATTTGATTTGATCAAGAAATAAATTATTAATATTTGATATATTAATTATAATATATTAATTATATTTTTTATTAAATAAATTTTTAAAATTTTAAATAATATTTGTTATTAATTTTTAAAAAATAATATGTATATTAAATAAAAATATTTTTTAAAAATAATTTTTAATTAAGATAATTAAAAAATTAATGATTTATTTTTTATATATAAGATAAAATATTAATAATATTATATTTAATGTATTTATTTGTTTATTATTTATTTATTTTTTATAGAATTCTCTGAATTAAATACCGAATCAAGATTCAGACTGAGTAATAAAAATAGGTGGTCATTTCATGAGGTGTCCGTACCCTGCACGCATTAATCTGCTCATCGCCATTAATGATCCTCTTCCCTCCCTATCTCTGGGCGTGTCACTGTTGCTGTGTAATCCCACACACTGACTTTCTCTGTGAGACTCCACCATTAATGCCTGCTTTCCCTCTTCTCTCCTCTTACAGATCTGCCATTAATGCCGTCAACATCGTCTCTCTCTCTCTCATCCCACTTCTGTGCATATTCAAAACCTCAAAACACAACAACACACACCCTTTTACTCTCTTTCACTGTTCTGTGTAAGTTTTGCCTCTCAATCATGGATTCAACTTCTCAATGCCACTGCGCACAACGCATTTATTGCACAACCCAGCTTCAAACTCGCCAAACCCGTCCTTCTTAGCTCACATCATTTATTTCTCCTTCGATTTTTTTAATAACTCAGTTTATAAAAAATATTTATAAATTAAGTTACGTATGAATTAAATATAAACACGTAAATATCATATTGTTTTAGATGGACAATGTTTAGATATCCCATTGCACTTATAAATAAATGAGAATTAATAATATAATATATAATTTTCATGTTATAATTTAAATGAGATACCTAAACGTGAAAATTATACCCCTTTTTTAAGATTTATTTTAAACACAAATTAATTATTTAAAAGCTTAGTTAAATTCACTAATAAAAAATTGGATTGAATTTTTAATAAAATTAAGAATTGTCTTGCATAATTAAAAGATTTAAGTACTGCACGGAAGGCATAATAGGTCAACAATTTTTTTTAAGAAATTTTTTTTTGAAAAGGTATTAATCCGTATATCCCTGCAATTGCAAAATATTTTTTAAATGAAGTTTTAAAAGAGAGATAAAGGAAGTTAAATGGAGATCAACACGTTGGGAAAACAGGCCAATCGCGATTTCAGTATAGTTTGCCCCTGCACACGAAACGATGCCGTTCAATTTTGGGGGAGACGCAGCGGAAGGAGCACTTGGAAGAGAGAATCCAATCACCTTTAAACTACCCTAAAAATTTCTAAAAGGTCATGTCTACTTTTCCGACATTTAAATCCCTCTATGTCGTCTACGGATGTATCTATACTTTTTTAACTCTACAAATTTTTCCAGAGCCATCAAGCTAAAAATTTCTCTGAGATCGTACCTCTTTTTCCAACATTTAAACCTTCTTCCTTATTTTTCTGATGCACTCCTCACTTTCGCCTCGCCCTCTTTCTCACTTCTAAAAGTTTGAGGCTTATTTAAGTTTCCACTCAGGTCATTTAATTATTGACCATAGCAAGTACTTATCCACTTTTCACAAGCATCTCTTCTATCGAAAGGTGGTGTTGAGAAGATAGAAGGGTGGAGAATGGGAAGAACACCCTGCTGCGACAAGAGGGGTTTGAAGAAAGGACCTTGGACAACTGAAGAGGATGAGATCCTTGTTGATTACATCAAGAAGAATGGTGGCCATGGAAGCTGGCGCTCTCTTCCAAAGTTGGCAGGTTTTGATCTTACATTTGTCTTTTGTCTTCCTATTTGGTGGTCCCTTACTCTAGTCTATTACTTTTCAAGCTTCCTTTTCCATGATTTCAAGCTTTATTTCTCTTGAACAAACATACTTTGGTTGGTAAAAACTTTCAGTTTTAGACCCTGCATTTTCTGATTTTCAGTATAAATAGCTTGTTTTCAAATGTCCCTGTGGTCTTCTTTGTTTTTTTGTTTTTGTTTTGTTTTGTCTTTTTTTTTGTCTTCCTTTTTTAACTTCGTTTGATGGTACTATAGTTTACCCACAAAACTATTAGAAGTTTAGAACAATGTTTAGTAGAGGGTAAGAGTAAAAGTTTCAATTTTTGGTTTAGTAAAGGGCAAGAACTTAACCTGTGAGAAGATTTGGAAAGGCAAGGAAGGAAAGAAGGAAGGGAAATAATTTGACGTGAAAGTTAAATTAACTTTTAGTGGTATTATATAATCCTTATCCAACTATTATAATTTATTTCTGGCCTTTTCTTGGTATGCTCTGCTCTTGTTTAGTTCAAATCCGGAAAATTAGATTTGTAAAGTTAAATTACCCCAACCATGATTCCTCCATTCTTCTGCGTCATTGAGCCAAGGAGTGTATATTTTCATTTTCTGGGTAAGTTCAAGATTATGTTTTGTTCTGATTCGTGACGGACTGAATCTAAGAATTCTTAGTAATTTCTCACCTCTATGACTTGGAAAAGAAGAGAAACCTATGATTATAAGCAGCTATTTATTTGGTGATTGAATACAGATAAGGTGAGGTTGTGTTTTGTTGTTATAGGTCTGCTTCGCTGTGGAAAGAGTTGCAGGCTAAGGTGGACGAACTATCTAAGGCCTGATATAAAACGTGGTCCCTTTACTCTTGAGGAAGAGAAGCTTGTGATACAGCTTCATGGCATCCTTGGAAATAGGTACTTACCTTCTAATTTCTAATTTCTGATCGAGCTTCCTTCCATTTTTATTATATGTAGCAGCTAGAGCTTCTTCTGACTTTACTTTCCTTGTATTCACGTAATTGAATGAATAAAAGACGTTTTGATAAGGTCTATTCTCACAATTTGTTTAAAATCATTTTTTATTACTATATACTCAAAATTCGAAATGATTCAACCGGGGATCGAACTTGCTATGGCAAAATTCTCTTGATAACCCCATCTTGTTCTTCAATATCAGGTGGAGAAATCTAGTCTTATTCCTATCTCGTTGAAAATTTTTCCTAGGAATCTTGGGTCTGTATTCGAAAACTTGCCTTCTCTATTCCAAAATGTCACATTTCACTTTTGTCCCTTTGGCGTGTGGATATCATGGGTTCAGCTTATTGTTCTGTGTAATTGTATCCGCTATTGCATTCTCTGTAAATTGACTATTTCAGTTTTAGAAGAAGGACAAAAGTGGAGTAAAGTTTTTTTAAGATATTTATTATTAAATTTTGAGTAAATTGTACATGTTTCTCTTGAATTTTGTTGAAATTGTATAAACTTTTTACTTATTTTTAAAATATATATTTTAGTTTAAATTTAAATAAATATTTTGACTAAAATATCTTCTATTAATTTAAATGCATATTTGATTATTTTTTTTGGGTGTGAAAACTTTAAATTTTTTTAGTATTAGATCTGCTCTCTTGAATCATTGAATCTGAATGAGGTTATTTTAATTAAATAAATATGTGCTTATATTAATGGATAATATTTTAGTAAAAATGTTAAAGTTAGATTAAGTATAGTACAATTTTTGGAGAGAGGATTGTATATTTTGAAAAATAAAAATTTTATGCAATTTTGATAAAATTAAAGGAAGGTATGTACAGTGTATTTTAAAATTTCTTTAATATGAATATAATAAGGAAATTTGTTTGAAAGACTTAATTTTGTAATAAGCTGCTCAAAAATATTTTATAATTAAAAAACAAATAGTCAATATTTAAAAATTGTATTTAAATTCTTTCCTTAGAATAATCAAATCAACAATTTTCAGGTGGGCTGCTATAGCCTCACAGCTACCAGGAAGAACAGACAATGAGATAAAGAATTTATGGAACACTCACTTGAAGAAGCGACTCATATGCATGGGACTTGACCCTCAAACCCACAAGCCAGTGGCGTCATCATCAAACTACCCTAACAATCCCAAGGCAGAGGCAGCATCTGTTTCCACTCGTCACATGGCCCAGTGGGAGAGTGCGAGGCTCGAAGCTGAGGCTAGGCTCTCTAAAGAGACTTCTCTCTTCAGTAATCCCTCCACGAGTGTCGTCAAACCTCTTGACGACTCCGACTTCTTCCTCCGCCTGTGGAACTCCGAAGTCGGAGACGCCTTTCGCAAAATGATGCAGCACAAGAAACCAGATGCTGCCACGTGTCAGAACCCCATTTCATCTCCGGGATCGTCGTCTTCCACCAAGTGTACAGGGTCAATCTCTGCCATCACATCAGAAGTTCCAACCGTTAATGTAGGTGCATTAATGGCTGCGTCTGACGATTCTTCAATCTCTAATGACTTGGAAGACTCGTCAGACACTGCCTTGCAGCTCTTGTTGGATTTTCCTATATACAATGACATGAGCTTCTTAGAAGGAAACTCTTTTATTTCTCCACTTTAATCAGTGTATGCTATAGTAAGTATGATAATCTATTTGTGTGGCTTTTGGTCTGAGTTTCTCGTAGTATTTCTGTGCAAGGCATATTGGAGGATCTTGTAGGAATATGGTAGATATTCAGCAGAAATAATATTGCTGAATTTTGATTTTAATTAGGCTTACTTAAATCAGTAAATATATATGATATACGTTTAGAAGAAATATTATCTTTGCTTCAGACATTGTCCTGGATTGGTTTTGTCATTTTATCCCTAGTTTATGGCAATTTATGAATGTTGTTTTTGCATCTATTGCTTTAAGGCTCCGTTGAATTCACCAGAGGGATTTTAGTATTTTATATGTGAGGGGTTTTCTAATTTATTTCTAAAAGATAAATGTATTTTAAAACTATGTAATGATGTAATCAATATTTAATATGACTTTATTAATTTATTAGTAACAGGTAATAAACAAGGGTTACTAATAAATAGGCATGATTATCAAAGTTTTATACATAAATGATGGTGTTGGAAATATACCCAAAAATAACAAAAAAAGGGAAGTTTTAGTCTAATAGGAAGAGAATGTTTAGTCCAGAATGTATTTAAGGTACAGATTCTGTTTTTTCGAGGCTGAAGAGAAAAGGAGATGATTTGTACCCGTTGTTGTATAAGGATGTATTTTGTAAGGTTCAGTATTTTCAATCATAGAGTGGCTTGCCACAAAAGTTACAAAATGATAATCTTGTATAATTTGCCGTCACTTTTATATCATTGATCCTAGTATACTTACCGACATATCAGAGTTTTTTTATTAAAGGTTGGGTTGGTATGTAGAATGAAAAAAATTTAAAAGTAAAATAAATAATTTTAAGGATTAAAAATGTTCCTTGTACTCTTCTTTTAAACAAATAATAAAATAAGAGCAGTAATTATTAATTAATAATTATAAGAATATGACAGATAATGTACATAAGTGATAGAGGAGTTGTTTTTCCATCAAACAAATCAAAGGTGCCCTAAGTGACCTGCCTATTGATCTTCTAAAATATACTTTATTTTAGTTTAATTTTTCGAAGATTCAATATTTCATGATAATCCTTTTAAGATCATTTTTGTTTTAAATCAGTTTTAATGTTAGGTCCATTAATAAGGCGTGACGTGATGTAATAGAATAAATGTCAAATGTTTATATGAAAAATTATATTAAGGCTTAGATTTTATAAAATTTATAAT